>MUZC01002468.1:658470-703775 GCA_002072015.1 Radix auricularia | reverse complement strand
TCCCCCCCCCCCCCACGAAAAAAATCAGCTATCTTTAAACAAATAAAATAGCCTCTAGCTGTCAAGGTCAAGGCCGTTTCATTGTCTGTAACTAACACTGAGACCAAGTGATATTTCCTCAGCCCCGGCCCAAAGGCTCTCTCGTTAGCAGACGATACTGGCTTCTGGGAACATGATTTAAAAGTAATGAACAGTGGTTAGCTGTCATTTGATTCCATTGTTCCAATTTATTTGCTTTAACTTTTAACATGTATCACTTGTTTGAATTCACTTTTAACATGTATCACGTGTTTGAATTCACTTTTAACATGTATCACGTGTTTGAATTAACGGCAAAATTTGATAAGAAACCACGAATCTTTGTAATTATTCAATGATTAATAGACTTTACATGTTTAATGGCCAGTGACACAAGCACTGTGGGTACTAACCTGAATAATGACGACACAGTGGTCATTTGGTCATCGAAACTATCAACGGACACCTGTTGTTATCAAGGAATGGCTTGGACATTGAATAATTTTTAACAGTGACAAAAACCCGCTTGAAAAAAATGGCAAAAAACAACAACCAACATTATGCATTTTTTGTTGTATATTATTTGCTTTGTTCTTCGTCGTGTCAATTGATGCATCCACCTCACCCGCCCCAACCTTCACCAGCTGACAGTGAGTTACGTGAAGTGAGGATCTGTTAAAAACTCGGTTTGGAATCAACAGGAAAAAGAAGAAACGACACAAACCCTAATGTCCTGCCGGGTGGTCGTGCGACCGTAGACATGGATACATAGCAGCAATACGTACAGGACATCTTTTAGTCCAACTAGTGGCGGGAGAAGTGAACCATCGGTCAGTCGGGATGCTTGACCATGAAAAAACCATAAGTTCAACAATCTTATCGATCTTAACGATCAAGTTTCTGTCCATAAATGCAAAAGCAACAAAAACTTTTGATGAGATATGGTGTGTGATACATAAAACAGTTGATGTGTGATGGTGTGTGCTACACAGACCAGTTGATGTGTGGTGGTGTGTGATACACAAACCAGTTGATGTGCGATGGTGTGTGATACACAAACCAGTTGATGTGGGATGGTGTGTGATACACAAACCAGTTGATGAGTGATGGTGTTTGATACACAAACCAGTTGATGTGTGATGGTGTGTGACTAAACATAGAGGTGTGACTCTCCTACTCTGTGGTAAGCTTCGCACAGAAATTCCTGGGCAAACAAGTTGTCTAAAAAATTCTGGGAATCGTGATGTACATGCGGACCAATTATATGTTTAACTTGTAAATTTTTTCTGTAATTCTTTCTGCTTACAATTTAAATTTATGATTAGGGGTTAAAATTATGTGTGCAGATAATAATCATTAATGTGTGTTATGTATTTCATTACCCCCAAATAAATGTTCTTTTAGGGTTTTATATCAGTTGCTGTGTTACCATCTGTTACCAATAAAGACCTTGTAGATGGCAAACAAAATTGACTATCAAATTAAATCTCATTTAATGTTTAATTAAGACGTTTTCAGCGCATTTAAGTTATTCAAACAATGATAAAAAAGTTGTTGATTTATTTTATTATTTTATTTTATTTTTTTTTCTTTTTAATGCAAAGCTAGCAACATTACGGCTGAATAGATGGAGCAATTCTTCCTACTTGGATTATGCAGAATTGTTGGAGAAATGAAAGATGTTGTATACTTTAAATTTTTTTTAAAAAACAAAAAAAACAACAACTGATGTTAAAGTCCCGCGTTTACAGTATTTTTTCAATTTAATGAGATTTTTTTAGTCCTTCCTATGGTTGGGTTTACTAGAAGATCTACAATTTTTAGCTAATTTTTTCATATACAAGTGTTCAAAGTTGAGTAGAAATGCTTCGTTACTGACCAAAACAAATCAAATCATTTTCCTGTCCACATCGATCTTAATGAAAGTCATATTTAGTCAAGGATGAAATACTTGACAATGTTCCTTTAAAATAACGGAATAACCTTCAAAATACTGTGCGAGCATTTCAACCAAGAAGTCCACACAATGTCCCAAGAATATCTTCATCATATTTGACTTTGACATTAGTATGGGAGGGTGGCGAGAGGATTGCTCCTCATAGACTCTATTTGCACTACAGGGGCGGCTCTCTCCCCCCACCCACCCCCACATCGTCTCCAGCGTAGGTAAATAAACTAATGCAGTCACTAGCAGAAAGTTGGCATCTCCTCTGGTCTACGTTCTTGTCTATCACTGACGTCAATGGAATTTTTTTTTCCTAATCACGCTCCAAACACTTGACTTTAAACAATCTGGAGCATTTCAATCACTTTGTCTTGACCAACGAGGGACGCTCCAATCACTTTCTCTTGACCAATGAGGGACGTTCCAATCACTTTATCTTGACCAAAGAGGGACGCTCCAATCATTTTAGCTTGACCAATGAGGGACGCTCCAATCACTTTATCTTGACCAATGAAGGACGCTCCCTTGACTTGTCATTATAAAGTAATATTTACAGTTCGACGCCATCGATAAGCCAGCTGTTACCAGATATACATGTGGATAAACTGGTTTTTTAGCGCATTTTCGAGAAGTCGAAATGCGCTATTGTATCCGTTTTGTCCGTCTGTCCGTCCGTCCGTCTGTCATCACCCTAGATCTCAGCATCCATAAGTCCTAGACCCATGATGTATATATGTTTTTTGTATGTCCTGACCTGCCATTTGTGCATCAACACTCAGTTACTCGATCCGACCTCTTGTAGTGGCAGTAGAGCTCCTGGAAGTATGAAAGTCCTAGACCAATGATGTATATCACAAGAGTTCCTACCACCTCCAACACACAAGAATTCCTACCACCACCAACACACAATAGTTCCTACCACCGCCAACACACAAGAGTTCCTACCACCACCAACACACAAGAGTTCCTAAAAATTCATAAAAATATGTCTAAAATCTAAACACAATTACTGATAACTACATAATGCTGATATCTAACATAAGTACTGATACATAATACGAAAATGCGCTAACACGTCCTGAGTCCAATAAGGGACCAGGCTTAACATGATTTTTTTTTTAATTCCCTTATACCTCTGTCATCAATCGTCATCTTGAGTCACCGGCAATAGGGCGTCTGAGCTCTGGGTCTTTTTTTAAAAAAATATAAACAAACACGTACAAACAAATAATATCAACCAAACACGTACTATCAAATAATATCACCCAAACACGTACTATCAAATAATATCAACCAAACACGTACTATCAAATAATATCAACCAAACACGTACTATCAAATAATATCAACCAAACACGTACTAACAAATAATATCAACCAAACACGTACAAACAAATAATATCAACCAAACACGTACTATCAAATAATATCAACCAAACACGTACTATCAAATAATATCAACCAAACACGTACTAACAAAATAACATCTTATAAAAAATAAACCAATACCATAAATGGTCATGCTTATTCCCCGGATGTCTTCGGTATCGTCCCCAGCATTCACTCACACCACTCAGCAAATAACTTCTCTTATTGAATTAATCGTCCTCTTTATCCCGAACCCCTGTGACATGATAATATTATATAATCATAATACACATCTTTCAGTGACCTAATCTCATCAAATATCCCCGTCCCCCCCCCAATACTCATACAGTACCTCGACGCCCCAGTTATTAAGTTAGCCAGTCGTTCGCCGACTCGATGTTTGCCCAACAAACGATACCAGATAGCTTACGCCTGCCTTGAGATTCTCGCTTCTACTTTACTCCGCCGAATACCATTACTGGTCTGGACGGTTGATGTGACCTTTGAACCTGTGACGGTTTGTCTTCCTCTATTCATTTTTCCTCACCCCACGTGACGTCCTGCTCTTGAATTTTATTTGGGGCTACCCAGATTTTCCCAACACGTTTCAAAATGTTTGGTTATTGTCGTAACTTTGAATTGACCGACTTATGTGTCGCCTACTCGAGCCGCAAATATTTTAGCAAACATAGTACAGACTTTATAGTTCCGGGGGCTAAAATTATTGATGACTTTACGAGACTCAAAGAAATTGAATGATGCGCACAGCTGTATGTTTTGGGGAGAAAAAAACAACTTTAAATATTAATATTAAATTAATTAAAATTAATTTTAATTTACTCTTTAATTTATAGAGAATAAGTATATTGCATGTTTCGTTGTCGAGATTCCAAGAGTGAATATTTCAAAGTTCTCATCGATATGAGATGAAACTTATAACTTGATGGCCAGTTTAATCACGTGCAGGTCAGGCGCTTGAACGCCTTATCTTTCTCACGCCTTCTGCGCAGGCTGCACATTTCCCATTTCATTGGCTGGCCTTGTCACGTGACCCCATCCTGTCTCTTAGAGGGACTTGCATTTGTGGATAAGAAATAATCCCTCTATTCGTCTGCACCAAAGTCCTTGCATACTCCCACCCATACGTACATCCGCACATATACACACATACATTTGTCAAAGTACGCACGCACATACAAACATAAATACATGCTAACATATATCCTCTTAATTAGACATACTTAAGTACATTGCCCAAGAATGAACCCATAAATTCATACAAACACACACTAGCACACTCATATAAAAAAAAAAATCATTGTTTACAAGCTTTCACACATTCTTACCAGCACACGCACATACATTCATACATACAGCAACAAATCCTGTCCGCGCGGTCCTAGACATGCGTAAGAATATTGATGTGATCGGATGACATGGACCTGCGTGGGGATATAGGCACGCGTGGATTGCCTCGTTCGGACAAACGCACGAGCCATCCGTCACCCGTAATTATACCCTGGGGGGTTTCCTGAGGCAGAGCTGTCGGCGGGCCGTGTAACATTCTCGAAACATGCTCGGGTTTTCGAACGGGGCAAAGCCACGAGTTCTTTCGGCACGAACCGCAGAGTTTCTAAAAAATTTGTATTGGGGTCTTTGAACTTTTGGGTAAAACTTGTCTCTTAACTTTTGGAAAAACATTTCTTTTAACTCTATGGTAAAACAAGTCTTTTAACTCTTGGGTCAAACATGTCTTTAAATTCTTGGGTAAAACAAGTCTTTTTACTCTTGGGTAAAACATGTCTTTTAACTTTAGGGTCAAACATGTCTTTTAACTCTTGGGTAAAATATGTCTTTTAATAGAAATGTATTTTTATTATCTATTCAATTGGGACTAATTGTTTCTAAAAATTTATTTATTACTAGATTGTGCCGGGGCGCCACTTTTTTTAGGGCGCCAACCTTTTTCAAAAGCCCAACCAACTTGTCCTTTTTTGATAAATACGAAATATTAAACTTTCTGAAATGTACGCAAAGTATTTAATAATAGGGGTTGTATTTTGCGCACCGATGCACACCAAACAATGACGTCATCATATTAAATATTTTTACAGCGCTAATCACCACACGATTTTTCAACTGCTATAGGCTGTTGTACATCGTTCCTCAGCGTTCCACATCCAGTGAGTGACTTGGACTATTATATTATTTATATTTTATTCTTTAAAAATAGGCAAGCGTTATTCGCACGGTTTCGACGTCATAACCGTGCCGATAATTTTGAAAATTATTCGCACGGTTCGACCGTGCCGATAATTATTCGCACGGTTTTGAAATGCTAATCTACACTTACTAACTACAAAGTGTAATAACTAAGATAATGTAAAGTATTAGTATAGTTGATATTTAAGTTTTAGGACACTGTCTACTGTTAATTGATTTAATTGTTGTTTAACTTGAGTCAAATAAATATTATTAGACCTAATAGCCTGCGCAAATAAAACAAATATAAATTACGACAATATTTAGTTACTGACCCACTGACAGACAGTGTCACTGTGACTGTGACTCAATGAGTCAATGGCTACAAATTATGAAGATGACAATGATTATGAGATTTTGAACAAAAAATATCAAACATTATCATTTTTTGCACGGTAAACTAATTTGCTGTCACTGATATTGATAGTAATAGTATTTGAGCAAGAATCTGAGTCTGAGCGGACCTGCATACCGCCGTTCGCTAATTAATTATTAATGATTTATAATTAATCATTTTATTAATTAAAGTGAAAGACTTTATAATGGTAAAGCATCATTTTTAAAAAAAATTAAAAAGTGAGAGTCCGTACTCTGTTCTGTACTGTAAGTGTAAGTAAGACTGAACTCTGAACTGAGTATGAGTATAAGCATAACAGTAACTAGTAACTTCAGTTCAGTAGTAACACTTGTAGTAACAGTGACTCACTCATGGGATATAAAAAAAATTGTCCCTGGAAAAAAAGCCTGTTTTTGAGTGTTTGCAAGCATCATCACTGTGGTTGTAAAACAAAAACCAACACACCAAAAAAAACCAAAAAAAAACAACAACAACAGAAAAAAAAAAGACTGTATCAGGATTCGATCCGCTAACAATAATAACACTCACTAACTCTTTAGCTGACTATCCATTAGTCTAGAGAAACTTGGAAGTTTATGCGATTATTCAAAGTTATATCCAATTATCATTGATTAGACATCAATAATTAAATTGTAACTAGTATTAGTACTATAAACATATAAATATTAGTACTATTAACATATAACTGCACAATTTAGCCTAAATCGAGTGAAATTGGCTATTATTTTGTTATCAGCCACTGGGAGTACGCATGCGCGACGACCAGACCCGACCCGTGCGAATAATTTTATAAATTATATGCACGGGAAAACCGTGCGAATAATCACTCCGTTAAAAATATGAATATCTGTGATGTCTAAACATGAGTAATTAAACTGGTTTTTTAAAGTGGAACTATACTTAAAAGAGCTGATGAACCCTTTATATGGTATTTTATTACATTTGAAATCAGAACTTCCCGCGAGGAAGCTGTTGATTAAGATGAAGCAGATGAAGCAGGTTGCCCAGGAATTAGCCAAGGCCTTAAGAGACTAACTCTCAGGCCCAAAGCATATGTAAAAGAAAAAGATTTAAAAATTTTATAATTGAAAATTAATCCAAAATATCCCCGGGTCAGTTCTGACTATATTAATTTTTTCAATTCGACCACACATGAGAAGCCCAAAGCGATGTTAATAATTCATCATCTCGGACTCAGTTAGAGCCTCCTCACAACCTGCACTTGGAAATCCATTGATGACGTCAGACATCGTGTCTAAAGGGAGGCAGTAATCAACAGAGTGAAAAACAAACTCTCATTGGCAAAACACACCTTGGAATCATGTTTATGGAGCTCAAAAATGAATGCCGCCAAACGTTGACAGGTGCTGTGGCCTCCACTCTGAACATGAGAGCCCTCGCCTTAGCCTCAGCTGTATATATAGCACTGAATATCAAGCACGTCATGATTGTTGTCTCGGGGTCTAAGAAATCAGAGCAACACGTTACATTAACACGTTACATTAACAGGTTACATTAACACGTTACATTAACACGTTACATTAACAGTAGGGCGTCAGAAAGTATCGATTAATTTCTCGATTAATCGGTAAAACTTTTTATCAATTAAAATTATTTTAATCTATAAAATAGCGACTAAAACCATAGAAAATCTGTTCAATGATATTACCGATTTATCAATAAATAGTCAATTATTAATAATAAAAAATAGTTGCTTTTTTACGTACAAACTTCTCTTTTTTTAAAAAAAAGAAAAGATTTTTAGATATTAAACTTTATAAAATAAGCTGTATTATAAGGAAAAATGATATCAACAATTAAAAACATACATTGTTTTTACTTAATTAACAATAACAAAATCAAATTCACTGACATTATATTGAACTACTTATATCTATACTTTAAAAAATGTGAATTGCCTCTTTTTTGTTACTTCCCTTGAAATTTTCAGTTTAATGACGTAGATAAAAACATCTTATTTTTTGCTTTAATCAAAATTATCGATTAATTATTCGGTAATTTTTCAAAAGTTAACGATTAATTTTACATTAATCGATAACAGCCCTAATTAACACGTTACATTAACGCTGCTCAACGTCTAAGAAATCAGTGCAACACTTTACATTTAATATTAACGCTGCTCAACGTCTTATCACGTGGATACACCCCACACTAAGCGATAGCAATATTTCCCAGCAATGCTCTAAACACAACAAAGTTATTCTCAGCTGCCTTCAAGGCCCACAATCCATGACACATCAAGGTTATCAACCAATTTTCTTAAGATTCCAAAATATCACACACGACACCAATGTTGTCCCCCGTCTCCACGAGAACTACCCCCCCTCCCCTCCCCAAGTTGCCGACTTAGGAATTAAATTGGCTTTCGCCCGAACTCGTCACATTTATCAGCTTGATTAGCCCTCGGCGGGCCCTCGCTGTCTCTACCAGCAAACGAATCTTGTCCACGAGATTTAGCGTCTGTTCCGGTCAGTGTGACCAGCGGGCAATGAGTGATGAGGGATGTAGGTGCTGGTCATCATAGAGCGATCGGTCAACGTTAGTCAGGTGTGGTGTTTGGACACCTAAGAGAGGGGCCCTATGAAAACGGCAGATCACGTCCTACATCAAAACTTTGGCCGATATGTGGGTCACATTTCTTGGGATTGATCTTTAACCTTCACACTGATTCCGAAGCTCCCGCTTCTCTCTCTCGACTGAGCAAGTAAACCACTAAATTTTATTTAAATATATTATTTCAGAACGCATGTGTAGAGTTAGGTTTAAATAAACTGATAGAGACTCAAAGACACATTTTGAATTAACCTTTTTTTAAAAAAAAATAAAACTTGGCCTAATATATAATAAAATTTGTTTTTCTGGCCAACGGTCGGAGATAGGATGTATTTAACTGGGTTTACAATCTGAACGGCTTCCCATCAACCTCATCTTACAGTTTTCTCTAGAGTTTCCGACCAAACTTTAATATGACTTTCATCGGGACTCTGGGATTTCTCGATTATGGCTAGCGTAGTTCTTTTTGAGGGATTTCTCGATTATACCATTAGTGGTGTGAGGGGGTGGGGTATTCATTTTTTAACTAAAGAAACATGACACTGGAAAAGATCTAAGGTTTCTCTAAATTGCGACCTAATAATATGAAACAGAGAAGTCTTAGGGCTTACCAGAAAACTAAGCTTTGGTACCGTGGCCGTCTGTTGGTTAGGTTTTGAATCGGAAAGGTTGAGTATGAGGCTAAATTAGCGGGTCATTAGAGTTCACTTTAAAATTTAGCGATGAGGAAATTAATTTTTAATTTCTTGACTAATCGTTAAAAAATGCATCGATTAAATATCGTCTACAATAATTTTTATCGATAAAAATTCGATTAAAATGTAAGTAAGGATTTATATTTTTTTTCCATTTATTAAAAAAAACAATTAATTAACAAAATAATAGCCCACATCAGAGGATTTGTATCGATGACGAACATAGTACAACAGTCCATATCAGTTTTTAAAAGTTCAAAATATCAAATTTTTTTATGTTTATGAGACAGGGGAAATAACTCATTAAAACAGAAAATGTCAATTACCTGTTTTGTCACTTCCATTGAGATGTTTGGCTTTGATCGAAATTAACGATTAATTCATGAAATTAATCGTTAATTTTTCAAAAATTTAAATTAATCGTTACCAGCCCTACCTTAAATATAACAAGTTCACTGTGGCGAACAATTCTGACGCATCTTTACAACGGGAATCATTACTGTCTGACTCACTCAAATATTTTTTTGGTCTTGGGCTTACATTCAGCGAGACCCAGGTAGTGACATTAAAACCTGAGCTTACATTCAGTGAGACCCTTTCACTGCACCCCAGACTCTGGTCCAAATGACCCTTTCACTGTCGTCCCACGTGGCTCTATCATTTAACTTAGCTGTCTCTACGTCGAGCCAACGTGATCGCGGACGTCATTGCTATTTTGAGATCCACTATAGTCAATACTGCATATTTTATTAAATTAATATCTATATTTATGTTAAATTTAATTGATGATTAAATTTTAACCCAAAGAAAATTATTTACGTTTTTTTAATACTTATTTATGTATGAAGTTAAATAACAACTAAAAAATATCTGTTTCGCTTTTGAGACTAATTTTTAGAGTGAAATATTTCTAAAATTATCGAATTAATTAGACTAATCTCCCATCTAATAGATTTATATTTAAAAATGGGAAACAAAACTTTGTGGGCATTGCAGAAAAAAAATCATTTGAGGGCACTGCTGCCACTGAGAGGGTACTTCTGCCACTGAAAATTTAAAGAATACATCAAGGAAAGAAACGGCTGAGTGGCGTTTTTGAAAGTTGTTAGTTATCGCTTGTATCTGATAGAGGATCAAAATTAGAATGTTCTGAATGAGGTTTATGATCAAATTATGTCTCTGACAAATTCAAATCTATTAGGTTAACGTTTAAGAAATATGTCTAATTTTCAACTTTAAAACTTGAATATCTCAAAACTACAAAAATGAGACAGCAATTTCTTTCTTTGAGCTCTTAATTTTTAAACAGTGAATGCCTGTATGATAATTGATAATCAATTTTTTTTAATATGAATTACATAAAATATGTATATGAAATTCGCTGTAGTATCTATCTATCTCTATATATAAAATTCCGATCATGGTCCAACAATGCCGGACACCAAGTAGCAAGCTGTCTGACCTCTGACCCCACCGACCAATCAGATTGCAAGAAAAGGTAATTCATAGCGTGGTGGGTCAGGGAGACCAACAATGCATTCAATGGAGGTCAAGTACTTTTTTTCTATCCTAACATCGTGGTGTTGTGGTTAGTGCATTCTCCTTACAAGCGGAATGTCGCAGGTTCAATCATCTTCTAAGTCATTAATTTTTGTAAATGTTTGTGCCCATTCATTTCCAACTTTCTTTTCAAACATGCGGCCATCCATATATTACGTACGCAAAAAAGTCGTATTTTTCGTACCCCCTCCCCCTGTTGCACTCCGTACATTTTTGGGACATAGATCAGTGCTTCTCAAACTAGTTAGTATGGAGGACCGGCAGGGATTTTTCCATTGCACCGGGGATCTTTTGCACTATTTTCCTTGTACTCAATTGTTAGCCAATAGTAATTTTTTATTTTTTTTATTTTATTCATTTGATGTGTATATTGCCGAAAAATCGACAAATTCTATATGATTAGTATTAATTTATGTATGGAAATGAACGATTGTAATTTGATTTTTCGGCCCTTTCTTGATAACTTCTGAGGACCGGCGGCGGATGGCCCACGGACCGGCAACGTTCCACGCACCACCACTTTGAGAAGTACCGGCATAAATTATTTTTAGTAACAGGTATGCTATAAATATTCACCACGCTCTTCCACAAATGACTTTCTCCGAAATAAAGAAAAAAGTGAAATCTTTGGTAAACAAATTTCTTTCCTCTGCTGACCTGACATGTAAGTGTGATGTAATGAGAAATTCACCACTTACCTGACTGATTTGTAAGTGTGATGTAATGAGGAATTCACCACGGACCTGTCATGTAATTGTGATGTAATGAGAAATTCACCACTTACCTGACTGACATGTAAGTGTGATGTAATGAGGAATTCACCACGGACCTGACATGTAATTGTGATGTAATAAGGAATTGGACTTGTGTTATAAAGATGACTGTTATTTATTCACCCCGTTATGCACCGCTTCTCTTTGTACAAAGTCACATGTGTTATGTATTGCTTAGATTAGTTTACAATACAATTATAGCTGGTAAATGTAAATATTCAATCACAACTCCCGTGATATCAACGTAACTTCTAGATGAATTTTATCAATGAACCTAATCTCTAACTATGAGCCGAGCTTAGAGATGCTCAGAATTGAACTCAAGTTGTGAACTGAACCAATTGACAGCCACAGCGCAGTTCATCACAGATATAGGGCTTGTGGTCTAAATGACAGCCAAAACACAATTCATCACAGATATAGGGCTTGTGGTCTAAATGACAGCCAAAACACAATTCATCACAGATATAGGGCTTGTGGTCTAAATGACAGCCACAGCATTCATCACAGATATAGGGCTTGTGGTCTAAATTGACAGCCAAAACACAATTCATCACAGATATAGGGATTGTGGTATAAATGACAGCCAAAACACAATTCATCACAGATATAGGGCTTGTGGTATAAATGACAGCCAAAACACAATTCATCACAGATATAGGGCTTGTGGTCTAAATGACAGCCATAGCATTCATCACAGATATAGGGCTTGTGGTCTAAATTGACAGCCACAGCGCAGTTCATCACAGATACAGGGCTTGGGGTCTAAATCCTCGTTCAAAAGATCCTGAGAACGAAGAAGAAGAAGAAGAACTCAAGTTTATAAAAGTATGCTACTAAAAAATAAATTCCAGTACAGTAATAATATTGGCAACATTAGCACGACTTCACAGAATTGTAATTAGTTTGTTAGAGCCTAAATCATTCATGTCGGGATTTTTGTTCTATAAATCAGCGAAATGGGACATTAGTTTTTTGTTTAACCCTTGTGTGTCCAAACATACATGGAAGTAAACGAGTTAGTTCCTGCAGATGCGTCACTAGGGTTGGTGTCACCCGGGGCGGTAGCTCATTGTGTCACCCGGGGTGGTAGCTCCTGGTGTCACCCCGTCATGATTTAACCCATAGAACTCCTAATATATATAATTTTACTGTCTGGTGTCACACCCCTGATGGTGTCACCCGGGGCGGCCCGCCCCCACCGCACCCCCTAGCGACGCCACTGAGTTCCTGTATTAGAAATCAGATGGTCAAACTGCCACGAGTCCGAGCAGAAAAGACGTTAGTTATTGACAAACCTGATGAAGACTCAATAAGACGATGTAGATATCGAGTGTTTGTGATAGATAAGATTATAGCGCATCGACAGGCCATCATCGTCGGTTAATTCAAGACCGCAGCTAAGTTTTTCATTTGTATTCGTCGTTTATAGCTTGTGTCTTTTTCTGGCTCACCATGCACTGCAGTGGCGTCGCTAGGGGGTGCGGTGGGGGCGGGCCGCCCCGGGTGACACCATTAAGGGGTGACGCCAAAATGTAAAATTATGTATATTCCCGTTATTTTGCTTTGGAAAACTTGGAGGAGTTCTGTGGGTTAAGTCGTGAGGGTGTGACACCTTGAGTTACCGCCCCGGGTGACACCAACCCTAGTGACGCCTCTGAAGCACTGTTCAATGAATGAGTATTATATTGAGACATAGTGAGAATATCGTGTTGTAAATGTGCTGTAATGTGGTCAATAGTTATTAGTATATTATGAAACTATGTACCGTATTGTTCCTTTAAACTCCACGGATTTTCAAAGATTATGTATTTAAACAAATCTCTAAGTGATTTAAGTTGATTTTAGTTTCATAGTTTGTCATCTTTAAGCTTAAAACTCTAGATATGAAAAATATTAACAATGTTTTCATAACAGTAGAATACTCGTTTCGAGATCACAGCTGGGGTTCGCGATGGTACCTGGTAGCCAGCCTCACGAGTGTCTGAGATGGTATTTGGTACCCAGCCTCACGAGTGTCTGAGATGGTACAACGAGGTTCACTCATATATTCAAATCTATTGCAATATTTAATTGAAGTCTGACATGTTTTTTAACGATTATAATTTTTCCATTGTTTATTACCCTCACTAAATGTGATTTCTTTGCAACAGGAAGCAAGGAACGTAAGAAAATGATAGAAAGAATGAAAGAGCAAAGATGCAAAATTGTCATTTTATGTCATTTCAGTCATCAAACTATCTGTGTTCCAAATGTTCTATATTTCCAAGAACATTTCATTGTTTAATTGATATTCATTTCACATGTGTATGTTGGTTACTCTCTGTCGTTAACAATGATGGAGGTTTGATTGATATTCAATTCACATGTGTATGTTGGTTACTCTCTGTCGTTAACAATGATGGAGGTTTGATTGATATTCAATTCACATGTGTATGTTGGTTACTCTCTGTCGTTAACAATGATGCAGGTTTGATTGATATTCAATTCACATGTGTATGTTGGTTACTCTCTGTCGTTAACAATGATGGAGGTCCCTGTGTAAACATGTTCACAGGATCATGTTTGCAAACATGTTTTTATGACCTATAGGCCTATGATTACTTATCTTATCTTATCTGTTAAAGGCGCTCCGTCTATACAGAAGATTATTGCGTCCCGCGCTTATCTATGGTGTGCGACTAGTCCTGCATTCTTATTAAATTTTTAAATGTTGACAAAGTGTTTTTACTTGTTTCTTCAGGAAACTCATTCCACGCCCGAATTCCTGACGGAAAAAACAAAAATTTGTATGTGTATTTTCTTGCATACGGAATAGGAAATGTTTTTTTTTATCCTTATGTCAATCTGAGGGTTGTATTAAATTATCTTTGTATTGTATTTCTAAATTAGAATTAATTGCTTTATGTATGATTACTAATTTATTATTTGTACACAACTTGACACAGATAGGAAATCATTGAGCTGTTTATTTGTTTGTTTGTTGAACGGAACGGCAGTTATTCAAATATTTCACATAAATGTATGAAATTTTGATAAAAGTTGAAAGCAGACGTGTACTCACTTGAACCACGACGAACAGATTTGTTACTGTAGAATATAGCTACAGCTTTGTGTCCCTTTATTTTAAAGACATCTTCCAGAAACAATACATGAGAACTGTAAACGCGTCCTTAATGCTCTATACATTATATCTAAACAATATCAGTTTTACTTATATATAGATCTCTTTATATTTCTAAACCTGTGGTCTTCAAATTAAGGCCCGCGGGGCAGATGCGGCCCTCTCATCCGGCCTATGGAGTCCTTTTAATCTCCAAAAAAGATTATATTTTTACTAGGGCTGCGGAAATGAACGATTAATTTCTCGATTAATCGTTAAAAATGTTAACGATTAATTGATTCATCCAATTACAAATTATTGGAAGTCAAAAGGTAAAAAATAATAATAATAAATAGTGGCTGATTAATGACGATACATTTAATGACGATTACATAAACATTTTGGTTTTAAGCTATTGACTGACAGGAATGTTCAAAATGTTGATAAAGTTAGCCTACCACTTCACCTACTTATCGAACCAAATGAAAAGCATATTATGCTAACGGCAGTAATGGAGTCAGACTAAGAGACAGAAAATGACGCTAGCTCTTCGGATGAATTACTGCGTTTAAAAATGGAGATTAATGTTCCTGAATCCATTAACCCTCTAAAATGGTGGAAACTTTGTGAACAGGGATATCCAATTATGTCATTCTTTGCCAATACCATTTTGTGCACACCAGTTACCTCAGTTCAATTTGAATGATTGTTGAGTTCAGCTTGTTATATTGTCAATTAGACCCGCTCATCCCTTGAACCAAATAATGTCAACACACTTGTCTTTTTTGCGTGGTTGGTTAAAGGATGACATATAAAGGAGACATTCCAGTGTTATTAAGATTTTGAACAAGAACGTTTAAAAGTGTCACTTATGACGTCATACATTTTAGTTTTGGCTTTAATTGAAATTAACGATTAATTATTCGTTAATTTTCAAAATTTAACTATTAAATTTAAATTAATCGTAAACAGCAATAATTTTTACCTGTAGTTTACCACAAAACTTAATAGCTGGAGGCTTGTAGTCGGCTCCCAAACTGCTCTGTTTAACGACTCTTTGGCTGAAAACTTTAGAGACTCCTGCTCTATAAAATATAAAAATTTAAATGGAAAAGACGAAAACAAGGTAAGGTTTACGTCCGGTCAGGCTAACCCTTACTTTGTTTACGTCTTTTCCATTTAATTTTTTATAAGCCTCATTGCAGTCCTACCCCTAATTTTGTCTAAAAAATAGTTTGAGTTAGTTCTCTTTATATTTCTAAATACAATCTAATTAATTGTAGATGGTTGACACCTAAAGGTAGAAAACAACTTTAGCTAAATCACAAAACCTAGAAACACTCGAGGCTAGAAGAAAAATTAGCAAAGTAGTAATAATATATAGATCTAAGTCATAAAATTATAACTTGTTCAAACAACACACCAAAGATCTAACAAAACACTCAGACACAGACTCAGACACAGACTCAGACACAGACTCAGACACAGACTCAGACACAGACTCAGACACAGACTCAGACACAGACTCAGACACAGACACAGACTCAGACACAGACTCAGACACAGACACAGACTCAGACACAGACACAGACTCAGACACAGACACATACTCAGACAGAGACACAGACACAGACACAGACTCAGACACAGACTCAGACACAGACTCAGACACAGACACACAACAAAACTTGATCCGTTCCGTATGCAAGAACAAACAAACAAAAGTTTCTTGCAGTCTGGCATCCGGTCCTGGAATGGGTTTCCTGAACAACATACCAAAAACTAACACACCATTAGCATACAGAGCGATCATAAATTTGATTGATTAAACACAACCATGAAAAGCGGAAGGACGCATTAATCTTATTTATAGAATAATCGTCGGTAGTAAATACGATAAGGTATTCAGATATATTTTGGCAAGTTGACATGCATACGAATGGACCAAATGTGTAAATAACATTGACTGTATGTACATAAGTGTAACTTTTTTATTTTGGCCCGTAACAATGTGCCCAGTATTTCTTTGATGTCTCGAAATTACAAGTAAGGTTTACAGATGTAATATTGTTCCACATATTTATAGTGTTAAAGTTTTTCTTGTTTATATGTAGATGAGTTTTAATTATTTATTATTTTATTTTTCTAGTAACTAAAATTTTTTTTTTTTTAAATTAAAAATTTGTCTACTTTCATTAGCATGCATAATTCATAAGCTCAAAGTAAAAACATATCCTAATAAATATTAAATTAAATAATAAACATTCAATGTATATTTATGTACGTAAAGCACAAATAAAGAAACATTACCATTACACCACTCAACACTTTTACAGAAACCTTCGACAATGATCAACGCATGTATAACACCATTGTCCATTGTGTTCGTGTGTAAACTTCTAACAGTTGTATACTCTACAATTTGTCAATGTACACTCCACACTTGACAGTTTACACTCCACACTTAGACTGTGTATACTCCACACTTTGACAATGTATACTCTACAATTTGTCAATGTACACTCCACACTTGACAGTTTACACTCCACACTTAGACTGTGTATACTCCACACTTTGACAATGTATACTCCACACTTTGACAATGTATACTCCACACTTTGACAATGTATACTCCACACTTTGACAATGTATCCTCCACACTTTGACAATGTATACTCCACACTTTGACAGTTTACACTCCACAAATTGACAATGTATACTCCACACTTTGACAGTGTAGACTCCACACTTTGACAATGTACACTCCACACTTTGACAGTTTACACTCCACACTTTGACAGTTTACACTCCACACTTTGACAGTATGTACTCCACACTTTGACAGTTTACACTCCACACTTTGACGGTTTAAACTCCACACTTTGACAGTTTACACTCCACACTTTGACAGTTTAAACTCCACACTTTGACAGTTTAAACTCCACACTTTGACAGTGTAGACTCCACACTTTGACAGTTAAAACTCCACACTTTGACAGTTTACACTCCACACTTTGACAGTTTACACTCCACACTTTGACAATGTATACTCCACACCTTGACAATGTATACTCCACACTTTGACAGTTTACACTCCACACTTTGACAGTTTACACTCCACACTTTGACAGTTTACACTCCACACTTTGACAGTTTACACTCCACACTTTGACAGTGTAGACTCCACACTTTGACAGTTTAAACTCCACAATTTGACAGTTTAAACTCCACACTTTGAAAGTTTACACTCCACACTTTGACAGTTTACACTCCACACTTTGAAAGTTTACACTCCACACTTTGAAATTGTACACTCCACACTTTGAAAGTTTACACTCCACACTTTGACAGTGTAGACTCCACACTTTGAAAGTTTACACTCCACACCTTGACAATGTATACTCCACACTTTGAAAGTTTACACTCCACACTTTGACAGTTTACACTCCACACTTTGACAGTTTACACTCCACACTTTGAAAGTTTACACTCCACACTTTGAAAGTTTACACTCCACACTTTGACAGTTTACACTCCACACTTTGACAGTTTAAACTCCACACTTTGACAATGTATACTCAACACTTTGACAATGTACACTCCACACTTAGACAGTGTATACTCCACACTTTGACAATGTATACTCCACACCTTGACAATGTATACTCCACACTTTGACAGTTTACACTCCACACCTTGACAGTTTACACTCCACACTTTGACAATGTATACTCCACACTTTGACAGTTTACACTCCACACTTTGAAAGTTTACACTCCACACTTTGACAGTTTACACTCCACACTTTGAAAGTTTACACTCCACACTTAGAAAGTTTACACTCCACACTTTGACAGTTTACACTCAACACTTTGACAGTTTACACTCAACACTTAGACAATGTATACTCCACACTTTGAGAATGTACACTCCACACTTTGACAGTTTACACTCCACACTTTGACAGTTTACACTCCACACTTTGACAGTTTAAACTCCACACTTTGACAGTTTACACTCAACACTTAGACAATGTATACTCCACACTTTGAGAATGTACAATCCACACTTTGACAGTTTACACTCCACACTTTGACAGTTTACACTCAACACTTTGACAGTTTAAACTCCACACTTTGACAGTGTAGACTCCACACTTTGAGAATGTACACTGCACACTTTGACAGTTTACACTCCACACTTTGATAGTTTACACTCCACACTTTGACAGTGTACACTCCACACTTTGACAGTTTACACTCCACACTTTGACAGTTTACACTCCACACTTTGACAGTATGTACTCTACACTTTGACAGCTTACACTCAACACTTGGACAATGTATACTCCACACTTTGTCAATGTACACTCAACACTTTGACAGTTTACACTCCACACTTTGACATTTTACACTCCACACTTTGACAATGTATACTCCACACTTTGACAGTATGTACTCCACACTTTGACAGTTTACACTCCACACTTTGACAGTTTAAACTCCACACTTTGACAGTGTGTACTCCACACTTTGACAGTTTACACTCCACACTTTGACAGTGTGTACTCCACACTTTGACAGTTTACACTCCACACTTTGACAATGTGTACTCCACACTTTGAGAATGTACACTCCACACTTTGACAGTTTACACTCCACACTTTGACAGTTTACACTCCACCCTTTTGACAGTATGTACTCTACACTTTGACAGTTTACACTCCACACTTTGACAGTATGTACTCCACACTTTGACAGTTTACACTCCACATTTTGACAGTTTAAACTCCACACTTTGACAGTTTAAACTCCACACTTTGACAGTTTACACTCCACACTTTGACAGTTTACACTCCACACTTTGACAGTTTACACTCCACACTTTGACAGTTTACACTCCACATTTTGACAGTTTAAACTCCACACTTTGACAGTGTAGACTCCACACTTTGAGAATGTACACTCCACACTTTGACAGTTTAAACTCCACACTTTGACAGTGTAGACTCCACACTTTGACAATGTACACTCCACACTTTGACAGTTTACAGTACAACACTTTGACAGTTTACACTCCACACTTTGACAGTAAGTACTCCACACTTTGACAGTTTACACTCCACACTTTGACAGTTTAAACTCCACACTTTGACAGTTTACACTCCACACTTTGACAGTGTAGACTCCACACTTTGACAGTTTAAACTCCACACTTTGACAGTTTAAACTCCACACTTTGACAGTGTAGACTCCACACTTTGACAGTTTAAACTCCACACTTTGACAGTTTACACTCCACACTTTGACAGTTTACAATCCCACACTTTGACAGTTTAAACTCCACACTTTGACAGTTTACACTCCACACTTTGACAGTTTAAACTCCACACTTTGACAGTTTAAACTCCACATTTTGACAGTGTAGACTCCACACTTTGACAGTTTAAACTCCACACTTTGACAGTTTACACTCCACACTTTGACAGTGTAGACTCCACATTTTGACAGTATGTACTCCACACTTTGACAGTTTACACTCCACACTTTGACAGTTTACACTCCACACTTTGACAGTTTAAACTCCACACTTTGACAGTTTAAACTCCACACTTTGACAGTTTAAACTCCACACTTAGACAGTTTACACTCCACACTTTGACAGTTTAAACTCCACACTTTGACAGTGTAGACTCCACACTTTAACAGAGTACGCATTTCATAATGTCTTTTAGAAGTCCCTCCATGTTCTATTCCCATCACCTCCCCCCCCCCCACATACAACTTATTAATAATTATCGATGTGACATTCTAACTTTTGCTGTCACCATTCTGCTATCGTTGTCATTGTAGCTTATGAAGATATAAGAAATAAAACTCAGCAAATGTTAACGTGACTTTGTTGTGTCTGTAATTCCTTATTTAGAATAGAAAGTTCTTCGTCTTCATTTGTCAACAAAAGTAATGCAAAGCGAGAAACTGCGTACACAGCTTGGAGTAAGGGTAACTATGGAATGTTCTGGTAATTATGAAAAATACCGGTAATCAAGGAATATTCCGGTAATAATTAAATATTCCGTTTATTATGAAACATTATGTCGCGTTTCGACCGTTTCCCCGTCTTGGAGCTGGGCTCACAGCTATTCACATATATAAAAAAACACGGAATAAATGATTGAAATGTTTAAAAATTGGACTAATGACATAGATGTTTACGTCTACCAGTCAAAAAAAAAAAGGTCAGCTGGTCGTCTGGAAGGTCAGCTGGTCGTCTGGAAGGTCAGCTGGTCGTCTGGAAGGTCAACTGGTCGTCTGGAAGGTCTTGTCCAATAGGAATATGCTAAAGAAACCGATCCACCACAGCTCCATTTTCCATAACGAAGCGAATAAGTAAAGATCTAATTCCCAGATTTATTTAATTTGTATATTAAGGCTGATAACTATTAAAAAATTTTATAAAGAAACTTAAACCCCTTACATTCGAGGAACAATTGTATGCAGATGACAGTAGCAACATTTTTTTTTTTTTTTTGAAAAAGCGCACCTACATTTTTATTTTATTTTTCTTACACACAAAACACACACACACTCACACTCACGCACACACACACACACACACAAACACTCACACACACACATGTATAGATCTATGAATTATATATACAAAATTTTAGTACGCATATAATCTTCTATAATTGAAAGAGAGCCTGTGATTTAAAAAAGCAAGTTTTAAAAATTCCAATTTTTCTTAGGCAATTGCCCCACCCTAGTCTAGATTCCTGTCATCATAGAGGTGTCTCTGCGAGGTCGTCCCATCCTCTATTACCCCACCCCCACCCCAAGCAATGTCATATCGTTATTAGCTATGACTAACATTATTGACATTTTAGTGGGCATTCTAATTTCAACTCTCCTAACGATTTTCAGTATTTAAGATATTTTTATCATGTTTTGTTTTAGGTGCTTCATCATATAAGGTTGTGAACAAAACTGTTCCTTTACCACCTGCACGTAAGAAATCGTGGCTGGAAGTATGAGTGTGTTACGGGTGGGGCTAGGGGGCATCTGATCGTTTCTGCCCCGGGTTCCCTCCAGTGACAAGAAAATGACGTAGCTAAGCTTTCTTTCTTGTCCTACATTTGACCCTAGGGCCCAGGAGATCAATCACACATTAGTATCAGCCGTCACATGACCCGTCCAGTCATCCATCATACTCCGTAATCCCATTGTCTTAAGATAGCCATCAGGCGGGAGCGGCAGTGTCGTCCTGTGGATCAAAGCACATGGAAAATTGGCCACCAGGGGGGCAGTGATCATGGTGACATCTATAGCAGATAGTCTTGGAGAGTTAGTGGTTCTGTGTGGTCAGTTAGAGGTCGTCACAGGTGATCAACGTGTGGACAGGCGCGGCCAGTTAGTATGGCATCTGTCCGTCTAGGAAAGACCATAGATTTATATTTATCCTTTGCAGCTCTTGGTGTGGCTGATGTGCGGCCAGTTAGTAGACGGGGGGAATCGGTGAACAGTCAGACACATCGTCCAGTTTAGGGGTGTTTTCTGGCGCGGTTATTTAGTGGATAGACAAGTATCCACATGTTCCAACGTCTTAAAGTTAGTGGATAGACAAGTATCCACCTGTTATACACCGTCTTAAACTAAGTGGATAGACAAGTATCCACATGTTCCACACCATCTTAAAGTTAGTGGATAGACAAGTATCCACACTTTCCACACCGTCTTAAAGTTAGTGGATAGACAAGTATCCACATGTTCCAACGTCTTAAAGTTAGTGGATAGACAAGTATCCACCTGTTATACACCGTCTTAAACTAAGTGGATAGACAAGTATCTACATGTTCCACACCATCTTAAAGTTAGTGGATAGACAAGTATCCACACTTTCCACACCGTCTTAAACTAAGTGGATAGACAAGTATCCACACTTTCCACACCGTCTTAAAGTTAGTGGATAGACAAGTATCCCCATGTTCCACATCATCTTAGAGTAAGTGGATAGACAAGTATCCACATGTTCCACACCATCTTAAAGTAAGTGGATAGACAAGTATCCACATGTTCCCCACCGTCTTAAAGACGAAATAATAATTTGTGAGCTAACTGAAAATAATGACCACTGCTTCACTTGCTCCAAGCGATCTTAAAACTCTGAGATGGGAATACAATTTTTTAATACGTAGGTTGTCAGGTATATGTTGTCAGGTATAGGTTGTCAGGTATAGGTTGTCAGGTATAGTTTGTCAGGTATATGTTGTCAGGTACAGCTTGTCAGGTATAGGTTGTCAGGTATAGGTTGTCAGGTATAGGTTGTTAGGTATATGTTGTCAGGTATATGTTGTCAGGTATAGGTTGTCAGGTATAGGTTGTCAGGTATAGGTTCTCCGGTATATGTTTTCAGGTATAGGTTGTCAGGTATAGGTTGTCAGGTATAGGTTGTCAGGTATATGTTGTCAGGTACAGCTTGTCAGGTATATGTTGTCAGGTATAGGTTGTCAGGTATAGGTTGTCAGGTATATGTTGTCAGGTATAGGTTGTTAGGTATAGGTTGTTAGGTATAGGTTGTCAGGTATAGGTCGTCAGGTATAGGTTGTCAGGAATAGGTTGTTAGGTATAGGTTGTTAGGTATAGGTTGTCAGGTATAGGTTGTTAGGTATAGGTTGTCAGGTATAGGTTGTCAGGTATAGGTTGTCAGGTATATGTTGTCAGGTATATGTTGTCAGGTACAGCTTGTCAGGTACAGCTTGTCAGGTATAGCTTGTCAGGTATAGGTTGTCAGGTATAGGTTGTCAGGTATAGGTTGTCAGGTATAGGTTGTCAGGTATATGTTGTCAGGTATATGTTGTCAGGTATAGCTTTTCAGGTATAGCTTGTCAGGTATATGTTGTCAGGTATAGGTTGGCAGGTATATTTTGTCAGGTATAGGTTGTCAGTTATAGGTTGACAGGTATAGGTTGTCATGTATAGGTTGTCAGTTATAGGTTGTCAGGTATAGGTTGTCAGGTATATGATAGGAGGTTCATCGCAGATTATATTTTATTGATTCTCTTCACTGGATATGAAGAGCGAATAGAATCAGCGATCACAAGCGTAATTGTTGGTTTAGTTGTTTCACATTTAACACAAAACCAGTTGGTCTACCACAACATAAACGATCCGTCAAAAGTCTTAGACAATAATAATCAAATAGATAAAAATATTGCTAGACTTCTCAAAAGCATTTGACAAACTACACTCCTTTGGTTTATTTTAAAAACTTAACAACTTTTGATTCTCATACATCATTGGATCCAAGACTTCGTTTTGGGTAGAGTGCAAACCTAAATCTGCACCAATAAAAGTTAACTCGGGAACTCTACACGGAACTGTCCTAGGTCCCTTACTATTTTTAATTTATATAAATGATTTATCCAACACCATTTCAACAGGAACAAAAGTTAGGTTATTTGCTAATGATTGTATAATCTATAAAACAATTAAATCAGAACAAAATAGCAAAATTTACCAAAAAAAATTGATGAATTAATGAAATGAGAAACTAACTGGAGTTAGTCTTTCCAGCAAGAAAATTGTTAATTGTTAAAAGTAACAAAGAAGAAAAAACAAATAAATGCAAAATATTTGATGTAAAATAATTACCAATAAAAATAAATGAGAAACTATCATGGAATTCCCATGTCAAAAATTTATCCAAAAAAAATCACAAAACTTAAGGCTTTAAACAATGAAACTTTTATAGATGTTATAGGAATATAAATAAATCTAAAAATACTTCACCACTTTGATCCGACCAGTACTAGAATATGCATCTTCTGTATGGGAACTATCGACCTTTGATAAACTATAGAAGAACAAATTCAAAAGAGCTGCCACATTCATTACTGGAGAATATTCAAAACTGACAAGAGTAACACCATTAGTTAAATCATTAAACCTTGAAACACTAGAGGATAGAAGAACCAAGAGTAAATTAGTAATTATACATAAGGCAATTAATTATAATTTAGAAATACAACACAGAGAAAACTTAATACAACCTTCATATAGACATAAAGATAAAAACACCTTTCTTATTACGTATGCAAAAACATACACATACAAATTCTCGTTTTCCCGTACCGAATTCAGGTATGCAATTGGTTGCCTGAAGAAACCAGGAAAACCAACACTTTATGAACATTTATTACTCTAATAAGAATGCAGGACTAGAAACAAACCATGGATATGCGTTGGACGCAATAATCTTCTGTATAGAAGGGCCGTCTGTAACAAATAAGATAGAGATAAATTCAAATGAAATCTTTTTTTTTTTTTTTTTTTTTTGTCCTTTTTAATGATTTGAAATTAGAGCAATCAAAGGGCTTGAACTAACGATCGAGTCAGTGTATGAGGGGAGGGGGGAATTGTTTAAACATTAGACGAAGCTAAATTTTAAAATATTTTTACAAACTGCTTTTAATGATACTTCTTATCTAAGAAATGCTGAAACTCATGAACATAAAAGGAAAAATTATAAATTATTTTTCAGCCCCCCGCTTGATTCAAAGAGAGACATAGCAGAGATGATCGGTTCAATTAACAAAAAAAAAAATAATAATAATATTTATTTTTATTTTTTTGTGCACCAAATGTAAATAGATTTAGGCGTTCTTGTAAAAAAAATATTTTAACAAAATAAAATAAAATTTAAAAAATCACCTTGAGCATAGATCTACCACTGATATCGTTCACATTACAAATGACTTTCGGTAATACAGTTGGTGTCTTGTCCCAAACATAACTTGTCTATTTCCTGGTCCAAACGAAAGACCTTGACCCTCCGATACAAGATACAGTTCTGTTGATGGTTCTAAAATACATGATGGCTGCCAATATACACGATGACTCCCAACATACACGATGACTCCCAATATACACGATGACTCCCAACATACACGATGACTCCCAACATACACGATGACTCCCCACATACACGATGACTCCCAACATACACGATGAATCCCAACATACACGATGACTCCCCACATACACGATGACTCCCAACATACACGATGACTCCCAACATACACGATGACTCCCCACATACACGATGACTCCCAACATACACGATGACTCCCAACATCCACGATGACTCCCAATATACACGATGACTCCCCACATACACGATGAATCCCAACATACACGATGACTCCCAACATACACGATGACTCCCAACATACACGATGACTCCCAATATACACGATGACTCCCAACATACACGATGACTCCCCACATACATGATGACTCCCAATATACATGATGACTCCGTGCATACATGATGACTCCCAATATACACGATGACTCCCAACATACACGATGACTCCCCACATACATGATGACTCCCAATATACACGATGACTCCCCACATACATGATGACTCCCAATATACACGATGACTCCCCACATAAACGATGACTCCCAATATACATGATGACTCCGTGCATACATGATGACTCCCAATATACACGATGACTCCCAACATACACGATGACTCCCAACATACACGATGACTCCCCACATACATGATGACTCTGAGTGACTCAGCTCATACTCAAACATTATTGGGGAATAGGGGTGGGGCTGTAGAGGAGTCAACACTGACCCCCGGGACACACACAATCAACTAAACCCGTTAGTCACGACTCAAACCCTAGCCGTCCACTTGACCACGGTGCGTGACTTCCCGTCGCCACGCCCCTATCTGGTCAAGAGGTCAAGCCGCCTTATCGGAAATCGATGGATCGAACCATTCGTTGGCCGTCCAATATCCTCTTCCCCTCCCCCAACTCCCAGGCCAAACTTCCATCTCCTGTGTCAAGTGAGCAATGCTCCAACTCTGCCCCCCCCCCGCCCCTCCGTCTAGTGGACTTCATCTTTCGCCTCAGGATGTCGCTACCGTTTCCCGGCGCTCATGCATTTTTGATAACCGTTCTTTATTGCTTGACCCCTCGGTCTTTAAGTCCTGACTCGGAGCCACTGTGATGTACTAGATACCGGTCCTTGGCTCAGAGTCCGAGTCAGACTTGACCGGGGTGGGAGGGGGTGGGAGTGTCAGTCGCTAAGTTAGTGGGATGGGGTGGGTCATTCCATCATCATGGGATGGGGTGGGTCATTCCATCATCATGGGAAGGGGTGCTTCATTCCATCATCATGGGATGGGGTGGGTCACTCCATCATCATGGGGTGGGGTGGGTCATTCCATCATCATGGGATGGGGTGGGTCACTCCATCATCATGGGATGGGGTGGGTCATTCCATCATCATGGGATGGGGTGGGTCATTCCTTCATCCACTTCAAATGTCAGGCTTCGTTTTTACATTTCCTGAAGTGTAATTAAAATTTAAGTTGGTCAGATCTTTTAATGCGTAATTTGTCTTGAAGCATAGTCTACTACTTTGGTGTCATTAATTAGCGTTAAATTCAATCACTTCGTGCAGTTTCAATATTAAAAGGGTCCTACAATCATCTACAACATGTAAGCAACATGGCGACTAATTGATACGTCATTTCTATTGTTCTTGAGATGTTGACGGTTTTATTAACGTCAAATATCCAAAGGTTATTTGTTGACATTGTTTTCAAAACCAAAAGAAAATGTTCTGCCCTACCTGATAGAGAGTAAAAAATGTAATGTTCTACCCTACCTGATAGAGAGTAAAAAATGTAATGTTCTGCCCTACCTGATAGAGAGTAAAAAATGTAATGTTCTACCCTACCTGATAGAGAGTAAAAAAATGTTATGTTCTGCCCTACCTGATAGAGAGTAAAAAATGTAATGTTCTACCCTACCTGATAGAGTAAAAAATGTAATGTTCTGCCCTACCTGATAGAGAGTAAAAATGTAATGTTCTACCCTACCTGATAGAGTAAAAAATGTTATATTCTGCCCTACCTGATAGAGAGTAAAAAATGTAATGTTCTACCCTACCTGATAGAGAGTAAAAAATGTAATGTTCTGCCCTACCTGATAGAGTAAAAAATGTAATGTTCTGCCCTACCTGATAGAGAGTAAAAAAATGTTATGTTCTGCCCTACCTGATAGAGTAAAAAATGTTATATTCTGCCCTACCTGATAGAGAGTAAAAAATGTAATGTTCTACCCTACCTGATAGAGAGTAAAAAATGTAATGTTCTACCCTACCTGATAGAGTAGTTAATGTTATAGTCTGCCCTACCTGATAGAGAGTAAAAAATGTAATGTTCTACCCTACCTGATAGAGAGTAAAAAATGTAATGTTCTGCCCTACCTGATAGAGTAAAAAATGTAATGTTCTACCCTACCTGATAGAGAGTAAAAAAGGTATGTTCTGCCCTACCTGATAGAGTAAAAAAATGTTATGTTCTGTCCTACCTGATAGAGAGTAAAAAAATGTTATGTTCTGCCCTACCTGATAGAGAGTAAAAAAATGTAATGTTCTGCCCTACCTGATAGAGAGTAAAAAATGTTATATTCTGCCCTACTTGATAGAGAGTAAAAAATGTAATATTCTGCCAGGGTTGTTAATATTGCAATATTGTATTGGTATTGGTAGTATTGCCAATACTTTTTAAAGTATTGGGACGATATTGCAATTTGATATTGGTATTGGTATTGCCAATAATTATTTTTGATATTGGTATTGATTTTTAACCAATACTAAAAGCAATATTCAATAAATTCTCTACAAAATTGGTTGTGAATAAAAGTGAATATAAAAATAGCTTTTTTGCGTTTTACGTCACGATTTTTTAATATTTAAGTAATTCGTCATCAATATTGTAGTTGGCACATTTAGTCGACCACGCTGATACCATTTTTCCGACAGTTGCGTGTACCAGCGGTGAGGAATTATATTTTTATTGATCGATAAGTACGTAAATAGCATAATATAACTTTCGTTGAGACCAAACAACATAGCGGTTAACAAAGAGATGTTCTTAATTCATTTTGGAACCCAAATCAATTATTTTGTTGAAAACAAAAGCTTTTCTCAAAAGTTATAACATTTCAAAGTGTGATGGGTTAGGTCTAAAACTTATAAAATGTCGATCGTCATCGAGTCATCTCCNGTCATCTCCGAGAAGGGGTTGCTGTTAATGGCTCTTATTAATTTTATTATTTATTTATTTAAGTTTAAGGACGTAAATAAAATATAAGAAGATGCCAGTGCCAGTAATTTAGACAATTCAGTAAATATTTTATACATTTTTCTAAAATTTTACTGGGGTTTGGACCCGTATGAATGGATTGTTTAACTTTAATTTTAATAATAGGCTAATTATAATTATAATATAAGTCATTATAATTATAATATATAAATATAAGTAATTGTTATTATTTATATAATTATAATTTAATAAATATATAAATAAATAAACTAAACTATATTAATATTTAATATTGTAATTATAATTATAATAATTAACAAGACAATACTAATTACTATAACAGTTATAGTTATAGTAATGCGAAATTTTTAGCATTAGTCATTAGTCATTAGTAATATTAAAGTCAGTTCACAAAGAAATACAGGTCCAATTAACTTTATTAATAAAACATTAGACCCTAATACTAATACTATTATTTTTCTAGCATATAATAATAATTGTATAGTATTAGTATTTATTATATTAATTACTTATACTTAGTTATATTTATATTATTTATAACTATTTGGTATGCTATTAAAATCAAGTATAAGAGCATCATTAGAAGTTTTTACCTAATGCTAGGTCAAAATTGATACTTACCTTAGAATTAATAATAATAATAGTGTTGTAATCTTTTTATTTAATGTTTGATGTTAAACATTTTTGTTATTTCTTACCACCTTCTTTTTACAAAAATGAGGACATATACATTTGACAAACACTTAATATTTTTACATATATTATATAATCAAAAGAAAGAAATGTCAATTAAAATTAATTAGATATTATTACTAAGTAACATAGACATAGATATAATTAAAAGAGATAAAAATGATATTTCATTGCAGAACTCTAAATATCTTCAATTGTCAAATATGTGATAAGGCAAGAACGATGACACATGTTATGTCAAGTTATGAATGACATTTAAGTAAATGCGCATCTAATAAATAATACAAGTTATTTACTCAGAAATTGACAGTAAAAATGTTCTTATTCTTATTATAATTTGATAAGATACTTAAATCTTCAAATACTAATAGACTTTGATTTTAATTTGAAATTTCAGTAATCAGGAATCGACGCGGTGGGGCAAGGTATTACCAAAAATAATTTATTGTAACTTGCATTCAGTTTCATTTTAAGAGTCAAATACTTACCATTAAAACAATTAATTATAGTTATTGAATTACATTGATTATATAAATAATTAATAATACATTAGGCTGTTTGTACTGATTTGAATTTATATATATAAAAAAACAATAATATTCGCCCTTGATTTTCTTCAACAAACCTTCGAATATATTTTTACAAAATTCAAAATCTTGATATAATTTAAACATTCCTCGTTCATTGTTTTGTAAATTGGATTATGAATGTCTCCTGAAAATTTGATAACCATATCTCTAAAAATAAAAAAATAAAAAAAGTTATGAGGGAAATAGTACTATATAACTAATTCAAATATTGTAGTGACAAAAATTTTATAGTTTTCTTGTTGCTTTAATTAGCAAACTAATATAAATGTATAATTTAGACAAGGTTTAATGCTGGCCTTTTCTGGGCCATGTGACTCATGTCACCATTCCACTACCCATGCATGTGTCTGCCAACTATAATTATAATATGTAATGTTTTGTTTGTTTCAGAGACATTAAACCATGGCAGATCACAACACTTCCATAACTTCACAGACTATATCAGTACCTCAACAAGTGTCCAGTGGTAGCAGTAGTTTACCTGTGCCAAAAGAATACCTCCAGTACGTTGGTCCGGCTGATAAGGCAGGCAATTCGCTGTATCGTTGTAAGAAATGTTCGTTTGGTGGCCAACAAAAGTCAATATCATGTGTGAACACATCTCGTCAGAATCTTAAGAAACACATTGCAGCTGTGCACCTGTCATGTCTTACCAAATTCAACAAACTTTGTGATGAACTGCGACAGGAGAAGTGTGGTGCAAAACGTCACAGTGAGCAATTGCATGAAAACAACTCAAAATCTCAATTGAAACAGACCAAGCTAGAATCCTGTTCAGTGCTGACTTAACAACAGCTTGATAGTTTTGTTGTATATTATATAGTGGACAGTGTTCTATCTGTGCATCATGTCAACACTGACTCTTTCCGTCGTCTCATCCACCAAATCACAAAAGGCCGACTGTATCCAGCCTGTCAACAAACCGTAACAAAACAGTTGGAAGAACGTTTCAAGTTGAAGAAACGAGAACTCAAAGATACACTATGTTCAGTGAATCGTGTTTGCACTACAGCAGACTGCTGGACGTCTCGGAGGTGCAGCTTTTTGGGAATAACCGTGCATTGGTTAGATAATAATACCCTGTCACGAAAGGCTGCCTGTCTTGCTGTTCGTCAACTAAAGATAATCATACCCTGTCACGAAAGGCTGCCTGTCTTGCTGTTCGTCAACTAAAGGGCAAACATACTTACGATGTAATAGCAAAGACACTGGAGGAGATTTTTGAAGAGTATGAGTTGCAAAATAAGATATGTATCACTGACACTGACAGTGGGTCAAACTTCATGAAAGCATTCCGTCTCTTTTCAGTTGATGAGTCTGAAGATAGCAGCGTGGAAATGGATCAGAATGGTGAGGACAATTCTGACGATTCAGATATTCAGTATCAGGAGATTGATGAGACCTTGAATCCAACAAGCAGTGCAGATGACGATCAGATCCTGTATCACCTTCCGGCACATTGGAAGTGTGCCTGTCATTTGCTCAGCCTTGTAGCAACAAGTGACTGTGGCAAAATTGATGATCCACTTTATAAGAGAACATCAGTTCAGACATTTTCAAAATTGACAGCCCTCTGGAATAAACAAAACCGATCAGTTGTAGCTTCTGAAAAGATCAAGGATTCACTTGGTATGCTTTTGGTGACACCTGGTGAATTCAATGTATGATGCTGTCACCAGAGTTTACAACATTCTCTGTGTAAGTGACATGGAAGTTAAGCTTGACAAACTTTGTGATGAACTTGATATCAAAAGACTACAGCCTGTACAGAAAACATTTGTTAAAGAGTATGTTGCTATTATGAAGCCTGTTTGCTGTGGACTAGATATTTTGCAGGGTCAAACTAAAAAAGACATTGGACTTGGTTTCCTTCTACCAACACTTGTCACGATGAAGGTTCAGTTAAAAGTGTTTCTTGATCAAGGAAAGAATGATCGGCTCGTAATTTGTTCTCCATTAGTTTCATGTCTTTTGAATGACATCGATAGATGATTTTCAAACATGTTTGACAGCATGGATGCTCAGCTGGCATCCGTTGTACATCCCAAATTCAAGTTGGACTGGATAGATGATGATTTACAGTGTTCGCGTCTTATTGAAGCACTCAAGAGACGCGTTTCACAATCACTGTTGGTTGCTCCTACTGATGATCAGAAAGCAACGTCGGCTGCTGCTGATGGTACAGATAATCAGCCAGACTTCTTCGCTGGATTGTTAGCCAGACGACATCGTGTGAATGATTCACCTGATGTGAATCAAGAAATTAATAATTACTTGGCAGACACTTCAGACAGTATTGCATCATTGGATGCCTATCCACATATCCGTAAAATATACATAGACCCGAATACAGGACTTCCTTCAAGCGCTGCTGTTGAAAAGTTGTTTTCTTTAGGAGGACGAGTATTTCCCCCTCTTCGTTCACGACTGAGCAGTACAAATTTTGAAATGGTTACTTTTCTTCGCCTGGCTAAGTGGTAACGGCCAAATAGGTGGCGTCGGCGTTACCCTGTGAACTCTACTAAAATTCATCGTTCATCGTTAGTTTTCCAGATGTGATGCAATCCACTGACTCGGTCTGACTGTTTTTACTATAGTATGCTGTTTAACCGTTTATGTATCATTTGCTTTTTATGACAGTCATTTGCTTCATTCATCCATTCATTCATCCGTCCATCCATTAATTCATTCACAATATGTGTACAGTATACATATTAAAAATCTTGTTGCTTAAGGACGTTAAGGTATGCCGACTTATTTAATATGTTGTCAAAGACTTTTGAATGCTTTGAGGAAAACTGATGAAGCAAGTGTTAACTATTGAAAAAAATTTGGTTAAAAATACATTGTCTAAATTAGCCGAAAATGTTGTTTTTGTTAATCGAAGAAAGTGATATAGAGCGATGAATTACGTATTTGTGTTTTATTCGTCGAATGACCCAAATATTGGTATTGGTAAGGCAATAATAAATAAATATTGGTATTGGTATTGCAATACTGGTTTTAAAATTGTATTGGTATTGGTATTGCAATACTGGTTTTAAATGTGTATTGGTATTGGTATTGCCAATATTTTTTTTTAGTATTGTTAACAACCCTGTATTCTGCCCTACCTGATAGAGAGTAAAAAATGTTATATTCTGCCCTACCTGATAGAGTAAAAAAATGTTATGTTCTGCCCTACCTGATAGAGAGTAAAAAAATGTTATGTTCTGAATGAGGTTTTGTGTGGACATGTCTTTGACGGTTCACCATCAAAATGGCCCCGGACAAATAGGCTACGACATAACCGGCTCCGAATAACGGCTCCGACATAACGACTTCGACATAACGGCTCCGACATAACGACTTCGACATAACGACTCCGACATAACAGCTCCGACATAACGGCTGCGACATAACAGCTCCAACAGAACGGCTGCTACATAACAGCTCCGACATAGCGGCTCCGACTCCGACATAACGGCTCCGACATAACGGCTCCGACATAACGGCTCTGACATAACGGCTCCGACATAACGACTCTGACATAACGGCTCCGACATAACGGCTCCAACATAACGGCTCCGACAAAGCCGCCGTGGACTAACAGTAAAAAGTTCAATCAATTTATATATTCATTGTCTTTGTTACTCACCGATTCAGTGTCAGGTTGAGCTCACAAGAAACAATAATAATGACGTCACAAGAATGAATTTAATAGTTTAATAGCCTTCACTCAATATGGTACCAATCACGGTTGTTTGTTGACAAATAATAAACTAATAACATCTCATAAAATAATGTTACAACTTTACCACTTTATTAAGGGTTAAAAAGTTGACAAAAGCTTAAAATGAAAAAAAAGAGTAAAATTTTTTTTAAGTCAACAATTTCTCTGGGCCGTTATGTCGGGGCTGTTTTAACGGGGCCATTTTGACCGGTGACCGTCTCTGACGCCATGAATAATTCTAATGAAAAAAAAAAACCTCTTATACTGGGGAAAAAACGACTATGTCCAATGTTTACGTGTCTATTAATTTTGTTGTACAGAACCATGACCTTGACCTGAAGCTCTCTTCGTGTCCTCGGTGTGGACTGACCAAGTTTGTAATCACACCGCGTGCAAACACTGCCATTCAAACTGACCGTTAATGTCCGAAATGAGCTTGAACTTGACCACGTGCCCAGTCTCTCGTGTGACGCCTACCCCACCCCACCCATTCAGACGTTTATAACCGTAGCCAGCGTTTAGCCCGGGGGAGGGGGGTCGTGTGTGGGGCAGGGGGTTGGTGCTGAATGAGGCGCTCCAGGGTTGATTGCTTATTAAAGGCAGGTCCACCATGTTGGCGTGTCCGTCCATACAAAGTGATGTGTGTCGACGGGTCCGCGGGGCCTCGGTCCCATCATGGACACCGTAGTCAACCGGTCAGGGTAATAACAATTATCTGGACATGTTGACCAGGTCACATACGAGATGACCTCTGATACCATCACTTGTTCCCTATTTAATATGGGTAGAAATCCCTGGTGTTAATTCCAATACAATCTTATTTTAGACATTGTGTTTTTAAGAGGTTTTTAAATCCTTTATATTATCTTCACCGCCGTCTCTCTTTTAGTCTGTCCGTCCGTCGGGGCGGCGGAAAAATAAAAGTAAAAAATGACCCATTTTCCGTGGTACTATCGAGCTGAAATTTTGCAAATAGAATAGTGTCACCTTACAATGAATTGTATCAAATTTTCAGATCGATCGAATGTACCGTAATTAAATAAATGCACTTTTAGTTTATATCTATATAAATGTATGGTAGCCGTCTGTTGTTGCTGCCATCAACGTGTTTGCTAAAGTTCAGTTTAACCATCGGTGACCGCAACCCCCACCCGTCTAACTTTTTACACTAAGAGAGTTCAGTAATTTTTTTTTTCTCGGTTTATACTATTTTGAATATAATCAATACTTTTAATTATGTCTCATATTTAAGGGATTTATAGCCAAATTCTTTGTTTTTACGGGTTGTTTAATTTTTCTGCTTCATCTTTTTATTAGTTTGTTGGGTGGTCGGAAAGGGAAAACAATGGTTCGATCAATATAATTTAAACAACTATCGACCTGTATCCAATATTTTATTTGTATCTAAGGTCATTGAATAACTTGTCTTAAAACAACTTTTTTTCTTATCTTAACGACAACACCCTTCTAAGTCCCAATCAGTCGGCCTACAGACCTTCTCATAGCACAGAGACCACTCTGTTAAAGGTAACAAATGACCTCCTACTCGCACTAGACAGTGGGAAATTCTCTTTAAATGATTAATGTTTAACCAGTGAGATCAAATATGCTTTGCTTGGAAGCGTCATATGAGATATTTTAAGTACATTTATTTGAATGCGTCATAAGTCATATGAGATATGTTAAGTACATTTTTTTCAAAGCGTCATATGAGATATTTCAAGTACATTTATTTGAATGCGTCATATGAAATATTTTAAGTACATTTATTTCAAAGCGTCATATGAGATATTTTAAGTAAATTTATTTGAATGCGTCATATGATATATTTTAGGTACCTTTATTTGAAAGCGTTATATGAGATATTTTAGGTACCTTTATTTGAAAGCAAAATTTCAAAGTCCTGTAGACTAGCTGGTACATGAAAATCATATCTGTTTTCCGAATCCTATTTGACTGACAAAACCTCTTTTGAATTTCTACAGTAATCTCATCTTCAGCAGAACACAACTTTCTTTTAAACTGTATTTCTACATAACATAAATACATGTTCGCTTCGATCACCAAAAATGTGCTCTCTCGTTCTTTGGAAGATTCAATTTAAAAAATGAGGTCTCCACTTAAAATGTTAGCAAATGTCAATGTATCCTTTAAGCATTGCATTGGTTTCTCTGTGATATGCCTCTAATACAAAGCATATTTAGCCCTATAAGTTTTTAAATAATTTATGCCAATATTAACTTTATATAGTACATGTTTCCAAATGACAAACATAAATTAGAACTAGTCTATAAAGAAGTTTTCCACAAAAAAATTCTTGGTTTTATTCTATAAAAAAAAAAGTTTAAAAAGTGGTTTCGTCGTCGGCAGGGTTCGAACCTACGCGGGAATATCCCAATAGATTTCAAGTCTATCGCCTTAACCACTCGGCCACGACGACTTACACAAGTGTCGCGTTATTTCCTAGCAACGTTTGTGAATCAACCAAAGAATAACCTTAAATACCATCTGACACTATTGATTTTACCACTCCGCAATCTTAAAGTACGGGTCCTAAATGGCGAGCAACAATAGGCGTAGGTGTTTGTATCACGTGGTCACTCGGTAGTGAGAGTTGAACCCAGGGTCGCGCAAAGGTACGGGTTAGCCACTCGCTCGACCACCAGCCTGGAGGAGAGGAGCAGCTTTAAATCCTGAAGCATTCTAAACTATTATATATGTACATGGGATATTATAAAAAAATAAAACTGTACCGTAATGCAGTTTATATACCTATTACGTTGATCAGATAAATAAATAATACTATGCAGACTTCGCCCCGGGCGCAGATGTTACCTTCACGGTCCTAGCAAAGAGCCAAATTGTTAAGTAATTTTACGTCGTTAAAAAAATATCTCCAGGTCACTGAAAATGGTTTGACCACAAACAATTCAATATTTGAACACGATAGCATGACGTCATTTAGATACACTGCGGTACCTTTCGGCCAGTAAATCTGAAGGGCTGTATTTTATCAGACACTAGACTGCAACAAACTGAACTGTTTCTTTATCTTATCTGTTGGAAACTTTTAATAGAACTGTCTGTATCTGTGTTAATGAGCGTGTGAATGTATGTATGTTTTTGTGTGTTTATATTAGGGCTGTACCGGATTCAAATTTTTGAAATCTGGCAGAAGTCGGATTTTGCCTGATTTATGAAGTGAAATCCGACCGGAGACCGGATTTATAAAAATGGCCGGTTTCAGGAATCGACAAGCGATACACCCTTAGTTTATATGTTTGTCAATCATTTTAAGTAAGTGCATGTAAAATGTCTCTTCGAAGAATGGACATCGGTGTGTTGGTACAAATGTGCAGTACAGTTTATCTGTGTGACACTGTGTCCCGTTATTTCTGTGTGACACTGTGTCCCGTTATGTCTGTGTGACACTGTGTCCCGTAATGTCTGTGTGACACTGTGTCCCGTTATGTCTGTGTGACACTGTGTCCCGTTATGTCTGTGTGTCTACCTGAACGGCTCTCAGTGTATCTGTTTCTATTTTTATGAATGTATTTTTACGAGTCAGACTGTCATTTTGAGTGTTTAAATGTTTTTATGAATGTATTCAATTTGTATGAGTAAGACTGGTATTTTTTGTGCTCACATGTTTTTATGAATGTTTTTGTACGAGTCAGAATCATTTTGTGTGTTCACATGTTTTATAAACATTTTCCTATGACTTTTAATTTACTAACGTCAATTATGATGCCAGGAAACGCTTCACAACGAATATTTGCTTATTGGGGAAGGGGTATTTTTTTTAAAAGTATTTTTAACTTGAAACCCAAGTTATAATAAATATTTTAAAAATATATTGTATACTTAAGCCGACATAGTTTTATTAGCTTATAAACAAACAAGTCAACAATTTAATTGGTCTGTTTGAATTTATGGATTTTATTTCCGTATTTTTTGTTTTATAAGTTTTTCGTTCTAGTTAGTTATTTTTCGTTGGCCTCAACAACTTTATAACATGTCTATGATTTTTTAAAAACCGTATGCACTCTTTGTGAACTCTTTATCTGAAAAGCGTTGAGGAAATTCACCTTGTGATTGACCGCCTGCACTTCACAAATTGATAGTGCTCGCCCATGAGATGAAATCTAAAAATAGATCAAAGCCCCCTTTACTACAAAAAAAAAATCACCACTTTATTTACAGCGCCATTGTTTTCGTTTTGACTCCAGCAGCAACGGCCAATAAGATTCCGTACTTCAACGATGCAATCAAATACAATCAAATACAATCAAATACAATCGGCATCAGACTTTCGATTTTGATTTGGACTTAGTAAACTCGAGTGTCCCTCTGCGCATGCTCCGAGATTAAATCGAGGCTGCTAGTGCGTAAGATAGTTTCTCCATCCCCACCTCCCCCGCAACTTCTTGCGCAAGAGATTTGAACTGGTTGACCTCTTGAACCTTATAGTTATAGGTCAGGCGGTGCTAACCTTTTCACGGATCAAAGCGCGAAATCAGGAGAAGCAGTAATTAGGTCGTCTTTTGGGATTTCACTGGGCCGCACGACCTCCAGACAATGATGGCGTATTTTCTATCTCAGTCACCATCAACTGATAAGTATTGGCATGAGCCGGTGTAACTGGTGTACCGATATGTCTTTACGACAGGTCGGTATAACTGGTGTACCGATATGTCTTTACGACAGGTCGGTATAACTAGTGTATCGAGTACCGTTTTGTCTGGGGCCGTTTTGTCCGGGGCCGTTTTGTCGGTGAACCCTTTACTACAGGTCGGTACAACTGGTGTACCGAGTACCGATATGTCTTTACGACTGGTCGGTATAACTGGTGTATCGATATGTCTTTAGTTTAAGACTGGTCGATATAACTGGTGTACAGATATGTCTTTACGACAGGTCGGTATAACTGGTGTACCGAGTACCGTTATGTCTTTACGACAGGTCGGTATAAAAGGTGTACAGACAAATCTTTACGACAGGTCGGTATAACTAGTGTACCGATATGTCTTTAGTGTAAGACTGGTCGATATAACTGGTGTACAGATATGTCTTTACGACAGGTCGGTATAACTGGTGTACCGAGTACCGTTATGTCTTTACGACAGGTCGGTATAAAAGGTGTACAGATAAATCTTTACGACAGGTCGGTATAACTAGTGTACCGATATGTCTTTAGTTTACGACAAGTTTGTATAACTGGTGTACCATTTTGTTTCTACCGCCGGTCGGTTTAAGGAGGGTATTTATTGGTGTGCTTTTTATGGCCGATAGGTGTAACGAGGGTATTGGTGATATACCTTAACGACAGGTGTTCTCAAACTGTGTAGGTCCGCACGAGAGCTAATTACAATTCGTGAACTTCTTAGTGCTGATTTACGATGATATGAAGACAATAGCGAGTGTGTGATATATGACGAGATACTTACACATTGTAAGTATTATCTACCGCGCTCAACTACCAGGCAGAGACAACGTTTAAAGTATTTGAGACTAAGCAGTGTTAGTCGATTTTAAAGAGAGTAGCTGACCACAAGAAATACCCCACAAAGGTCATCTTTAAATATATGGCGAACCGAGGCGTCACGACGGTTGTGGTCACTCAGTGGGTTTGGGCATAGTGTCACCTATTGGGTCAGGTCATAGTGCCACATATTGGGTTAGGTCATAGTGTCACCTATTGGGTTAGGTCATAGTGTCACCTATTGAGTTAGGTCATAGTGTCACCCAGTGGGTTAGGTCATAGTGTCACCCAGTGGGTTAGGTCATAGTGTCACCCATTGCGTTAGGTCATAGTGTCACCCAGTGGGTTAGGTCATAGTGTCACCCCCTAACGACTTACACCAGTGACCTCCTTTGTGTCCGCCAGTGCCAAAGAACGGAAGTTTTATCCCTCCATGTCACCCCTTGTGATGGTGTCACCCCTTGAGATGGTGTCACCCCTTGTGATGGTGTCACCCCTTGTGATGGTGTCACCCCTTGTGATGGTGTCACCCCTTGTATTGGTGTCCCCGGTGCAATCCGCACACACCCCCCCCGGGCCCCCCTTTTTCAGAGTAGTCTCTGGATGCAAAATAAATATTTCATGTGTTTTCTTGGCAGCAAGTCTGTAAGTTGTGTTTATAGATGAGCGTGATCATCATAGAGAATTTAACTTTGTCAAATTGAAATAAGCAAAAAAATGATAGCGTCGTCGGCAGGATTCGAACCTACGCAGGAAGATCCCAATGGATTTCAAGTCCATCGCCTTAACCACTCGGCCACGACGACTTCATACCATGAGAAAATTAATAATTGAAATTGAATTTCGAATATCCATCTGGTAGGCATCACACTGAGCGAGTCTCTAATCTGTCTGAGTTTAATCTCACAGCCCCCAGGTTATAATCCTCATTGATTACGATCGCCCGGTAAACTCTGACGTTTTGGGTGAACTGCGAAAGTTGAAGCGGAAATAATTTATTCAGACAGCACGTAACAGTTGGGGAGGGGAAGCGAAAGGGGGGGTGGGCAATTGAACTGAAAAAATTCTCTATAACATAATCCTGTCCTGGATGATAATGTGTCCAAAGTCCAGATGGCCATTAACTTAACGCAGCTGGACTTGAGCTGGACATCGACTAACAAAACGACCTGTTCTCATTGACCACTAAGAACAACCTGACCACTGACCACTATTAACCACCTGACCATTATGAGCAGCCTGACCATTCACCACTATGAACGGCTCTTGCACCCTCCTACTTGGTTAGCTACATACATTTTCCAAAAAAGCTGTCATACAGATTTTACATTTGCCTTGGAATGGGGGGGGGGCAGGAACTTGTGTTACACCACGGTCACACCATCCCTACTCCGAGATGACAACTCCCACACAATGACTCAGACACCACGACGTCATAACATCCCGACTCCGAGATGACAACTCCCACACAATGACTCAGACGAGATGACAACTCCCACACAATGACTCAGACACGACGACGTCATCGTTTCTTTGATACTCGACCTTTTCTTTGATCTAAGAACCGAACCCATTGTCATCGGAGATCTTTTGTCAAAGAAAAGAACTTCAAATGTTTTTTGGATTTTATTTTTTCCATCCAGTCTCCTCGTTGGTAGCAGTGGCAGACGACTAGGGGGAGACTAATCCAAGTTGTAAATAATCTCCCTTTAATAAGAACAACGAGTTGTCTTTCACACTATTTTTGAAGCGCCGCTTCCATAAAGGATTCTTCAGTCTTTTCTCTGCTAATGGAAATGATCCCCTGAGTACACAAGTCAGTTCTGTTGTACAGGATGACACAAAAAAAAAAAACGGCCATCACCAAGAAACGAATAATTTCCGAAATTGTAGTTAGAGCAACACAAAACTTGAGCTACAACACCAGGTCAAGCCTGTGTAGCAGACATCTCCAAAGTTTCAAGTCTATACAAAAAAAAAAAACCTCTATGTTTCACTGGCGCTCCGAAATGTATCATAAGGTAAAAATTGTCTTCGGTTTATTTGTGGTTGTGTAAGAAAAGAAATGGTGTGTTCAACAAAAACATTTCAACATTACCGAAAAAACCAGTTTATGAACTTATGAAAGTTTAGCCTTGTGATCCTTTGTATATCTCATTAAAACTGAATCAATGCTAGGACATAACGGTTTGAAAGACTATTGGAATATTTCTTACTAGCCGTCCCGCGTCGTAGCATACGCCGCTAATGATTTAGCGACGGGTGACATTTTATGAAAGGAATTGTTGAGGAGAGCGTGTGACTACTTTTCTGTCACTCAACACAACGGAGAGCACGAAGTTATTTTGTCAATGTCGAGAAACAAAGCTTACAGCCGTGTTGCGAAGAAAGTGTGAATTGAACGGGCACAAACACAGACATTTTTAATAATTAAAAGAGTAATGTGTTAGCTGGGTCTAGAACCTACGATCTTCCGCTTGTTAGGCGAATTTAATAGCTATTAACACTACGAAATGCGTGCTATTCTGTTGTTCTTTAAGAAAAAAGTAAATGACCTCAATTGAGCGTAGGCTTGGTCTCTATACCCCCCCCCCACCCTCTGCACTAACTTTTCTTGCAAGCTGATGGGTCGGTGGGGCAGGAAGAAAGCTTGGTGTCCGGCATGGTTGAACCATGAAGAGAATTATATATAGAGATTATTGTACGTTTTTTGATATATGACGTTTCTGGAAAATTTTTGATAAAAAAATACCCCTTATTTAACTCGAACTCGGTAGACAAAGAGAAGGTAGCAACTTCCTGAAAAGAAAAGTAATTCTGGAATTTTGTCTCCGGAACTGGGGAAAAAGAGTAAGGGATGGGAAGGGGGTGGTGTTGTATTGCGTGGTGCAGTGGTAACGCTAGTTGTTTTTTTATGTGTCATTAGACCACATTTCAAGTTGAATATAGTATTATCTTATCTTGTATATTACAGACAAGCTTTAAAGGCAGAATATTATTGCGCCACATACTAAATTGTATCCGTGTTTGTAGTCCTCATTGACACTATATGATATTAGATCTGGGCTACAATGACACTATATGCTATTAGATCTGGGCTACAATGACACTATATGATATTAGATCTTGGCTACAATGACACTATATGATATTAGATCTTGGCTATAATGACATTATATGATATTAGATCTGGGCTACAATGACACTATATGATATTAGATCTGGGCTACAATGACACTATATGATATTAGAGCTGGGATTTAATAGCACTTTATGATATTAGATCTGGGCTATAATGACACTATATGATATTAGATCTGGGCTATAATGACACTATATGATATTAGATCTGGTTTATAATGACGCTATATGATATTAGATCTTGGCTATAATGACGCTATATGATATTAGATCTTGGCTATAATGACACTATATGATATGAGAGCTGAGCAACAATGCCGCTATCCGAAAACATCTTCCAGCTTACTGTCGACCATTTCAAGTCTTCACACCACAGCTTCCTTCAAGAAATCACATTCAATATGAGCTAATTAGAGAACTATTGAAGAACATGTCCTCAGGAATTGCAAGCTCAGCCTCCTATTATGAGAAGGTGGCTTTTGTTTTAAGTGTCCGGGAACTTGTGAAACAAAGCTGATGAATAGAACAACAAACAGATGATACTACACGTTATGGTTGGTCAGCCATGCATTGTGTACAAGAAATGTGGTGACACGGTACCGGTCAATAAAATGTATCGTGACACGTGACAAGTCATGGGTCGATCACGTGCAGTGTATTATTGGGGTATGTCGTGATATGTCATGCGTCGATAACGTACAGTGTATTATTGGGGTATGTCGTGACATGGTATGGGTCATTTCGAATGTCCCGGTTTAGACTGGACATCAGGATCTTGGGAGAGCGGGTTGGGTGGACATTATTAGAGGGCAGACGTGAAGTCCTCAAAGAACGAAGATTCAATGCCAGTGGTCAGTAGTCTCCCCCCTCCTTCCCCCCCAATAACAGGTTAATTAAATTCATGCACGACACTCATCGGTCAGTCAGTCCGACATCATGTCGACGCCAGGGGCGTTACTCTCGTGTATGGGTTCATTTGACACATTTGGGGCTACGAGGAATGGGTATGGCTCTGAATCAGACAGACGGCAAGGGTTAATTTAGGTTTTTATTGACGTTAACCTGCATGGGACTGGATACTCACTTCACATCATCCGCAATGCTCTCTCAACACAGGAGATGGAAATATGAACCTAATGTTGGTAGTGATTTATAAGGATTAACTGGTTTCTTTTTTTAAAGGTCTTCTACAAAGTTGGCAACACTAAATCTTGGGTATTAGTTGTTGTAATCTCGTTTAAAAGTTTTGATATATCGTAGGTTTGTATATTTATAATTCACTAGGTCTGACTTATTCTAAATTGTCATTTTCTGGCAGATGTTCTAAAGATTCGCTGATTTACTTAGAGACAAAAAACAAAAAAAACTAGGGCTGTGGACATTAACGATTAATTTCTCAATTAATCGGTAAAAGATTTTATCGATTAAAATTATTTTAATCGATAAAATACCGATTGAAAAGAAAGAAAGTATTTACAACAATTCATCCCAATTTACTAATAACCAATTAATTATTAATATTTAATAATATTTTGATTTTTAATGTACAAACTTAAAATATTTTAATTGTAACCTTTAAAATAAGCTGTTTTTTTTTAAAGGAAAATGATATTTAAAAAATAAACATTGTTTTTACTTAATTAACAGTAAAAAAAAAAAAAAAGTGTAATTTCATTGACATTATATTGAACTACTTATATTTAAATCAAAAATATTAATTGCCTGTTTTTGTTACGTCCTTTGAAATTTTCAATTTCATGACGTCATACATCTTATTTTTTAGGTGAATCAAAATTATCGATTAATTATTCGGTAATTTTTCAAAAGTTAACGATTAAATTTAAATTAATCGATAACAGCCCTAATGAATTCATAAATTTCAATTTTTTGGCTTTTAATATCAAAATTAACGATTAATTAATTGTTAATTTTTTTTCATGTTAACGATTAAACTTAATTTAATCTTCAACAGCCCTAAAATACATATAAAAAATGTTTTTAATGCTTACGATCCCTGGACGGCCAGATCTGACGCACGTGACTTAGTTTCAAAATACATACTCTAGAACTTATAAAATTTGAGAGAGAAGTGGATAATAAATATCCATTACTTCGGTGAAATAAACTACTATTACATCTAAGATGTATGCGTCACTCAACTATTTTAAAGGCCCCTGTAGTAAAGTCCATTAGTTTATTTATTTATTTAATTTTTTAATGTAAAAAGTTTAATGGAGATGACTAATCCCAGGGGAAATAACTTACAAATCATTTTTAGGGAATCAAAAATTTAAAGGAAAGAGATTTTTTAAATGTTAATTATTAATTTTATTTTTTTTAAATTTATTTCCGTCATCAGTCGATCAATTCGGTAATGAAAATAATGAGTTATCGTTCCTATAAAGACATTCAATTTAAAGGCAAATCGTGCTGGGTTTATGAATTGATAATGAAATGCGTTTCGTCCATTTATCTCTATACCACTTGACTTTATCACAGAGCATTTCAGTATTCCATGTGCCACTCTGTTAAAGACACGGTGCCATTGCTCTTGAATTTCTCATTTGAAGTAAGCATGAGGGGTGGGGCGATCTGCTATAACGATTGTAAATGAGATTTTTAGTGTATGGAGAAGGGGTGTTGGGATGAAGGCTCAATAACACTAACAGGAATGAATCACGGAAAAGACTATCTATCTATCTATCTATCTATCTATCTATCTATCTATCTATCTATCTATCTATCTATCTATCTATCTATCTATCTAAGCTGATGAATAGAACAACAAACAGATGATACTACACGTTATGGTTGGTCAGCCATGCATTGTGTACAAGAAATGTGGTGACACGGTACCGGTCAATAAAA
>MUZC01002468.1:637672-658443 GCA_002072015.1 Radix auricularia | reverse complement strand
TATATATATATATAATTCTCATCATGGTCCAACCATGCCGGACATCAAACAAGTATCAAGTAGCAAGATGTCTGACCCAACCGACCAATCAGATTGCAAGAAAAGATAGTGCATAGCGTGAGGAGTCATTTAGACCAAAAATTCGTTGAATTGAGGTCTTATTACTATGTTCTTTCAGAACAACAAAAATAACATGTATTTCGTAGTGTAGTGGTTATTACTTTCGCCTAACACGTGGAGGTTGTAGGTTCAATCCCCAGCTAAGACATTACTTTTTTAATTTTTAAAAAATCTTTGTGTTTGTGCCCGTTCATTTCCCACTATCTTTTCGGTCATGACTTTGCAACACCATAACAAGCACAAGACGAGTGGAAATAAGCTTGACGAATGACATTTGTCAGGTTCTGCCAATTAGTTTATGGTTGGCAAGCTAGGGTGGTGCATGGTGGGTGTGGCAAGTGGCTAACCACAGTGCACATGTGTTGTTCTGATTTCATCGTGATGTAGTTTGTGTCTGTTCACCCACCCCCTCTTTCTTTGCACTATCTATGAGCAAATCTGCGGCGTATGCTACGCCGCGGGCATCTAGTAATTAACATCAGTTAAAATCAACTGTCCCCGGAGAATAAAACAAGGTTTTAATGAAATCCAATAATCTGTACTGACTGGGATAAAAGGGTTGATGGTAGGTGATGGTAGATGATTGTATGTGATGGTAGGTGGTGTTATGTGATGATAGGTGATAGTATGTGCTGATAGGTTATGGTAGGTGACGGTAGGTGGTGGTATGTGATCTTAGGTGGTGGTATGTGATGGGAGGTGATGGTAGGTGGGGATATGTGATGGTAGGTGTTGGTAGGTGGTGGTATGTGATGGTATGTGATGGTAGGTGGTGGTATGTGATGGTAGGTGATGGTAGGTGGTGGTATGTGATGGTAGGTGGTGGTATGTGATAGTAGGTGACGGTAGGTGGTGGTATGTGATGGTAGGTGATGGTAGGTGGTGATATTTGATGGTAGGTGATGGTTTGTGATAGTAGGTGATGATATGTGATGGTATGTGATGGTAGGAGCTGGTAGGTGGTGTAAAGTGATGGTATGTGATGGTAGGTGATGGTAGGTGGTGGTAAGTGATGGTATGTGATGATAGGAGCTGGTAGGTGGTGGTATGTGATGGTAGGTGGTTGTAGTTGGTGGTATGTGATGGTAATTGATGGTAGGTGATGGTATGTGATGGTAGGTGATGGTAGGTCCAGTCTGATATCTGATAAAACGAGATTTTCCTTGAGATTGTTTTCAATTTTCGATTTATTGTCGCTACAAGCAGATTACATTTTGACACGATATATAGACTAAATGTTTTTCTCATCTTCCCGATTTATCAAAGCGCTAATATGACACGTTTATTTTAACATTTCAAAAACCCGTTAAAAAAGTTTTCGACTATAAATCCTTTACATACGAGTCACAACTAAAACAATTTTCATTATAATTAGCATCGCACAGAAATCCAAAAATCCGAAACTTTATTTATGTTTTTACATATATAAAGGATTTATAGTAAAAATCATGTTAAGCCTGGTCCCTATTGGAATTCAGGACGTGTTAGCGCATTTTCGTATTATGTATCAGTACTTATGTTAGATATCAGAATTATGTAGTTATCAGTAATTGTGTTTAGATTTTAGACATATTTTTATTAATTTTCTTGTGTAATGAATATACCTGACATTTTTTTATTTAAAAGTCATTTCTTTACATTTAAAAAAAATTATTTTCTCTTTAATCTAACTATAAGTCACCACAAATGATGACGTAAAACTCTCTAAACTTTTACACATATTCTAATGACGTCAACTAAAAAAAAACAACTAACTCTTTTGCACCCTTTCGCACCACTCTTCAATGCCTGAAGGGTTGTGCATTCGACTTCCGGCAATGGCGGCCGTTCCCTGCGCTAGTGTTACCTCTCGATTCGAAATATTTTTTGGTAGTTTTAACGGGGTTTTTTAACGGATCGAGTAACTGAGTGTTGATGCACAAATGGCAGGTCAGGACATACAAAAAACATATATACCTCATGGGTCTAGGACTTATGGATGCTGAGATCAAGGGTGATGACGGACGGACGGACGGACGGACAAAACGGGTGCAATAGCGCATTCGACTTCTCGAAAATGCGCTAAAAATCACTTCCACAGTGTGCCTGCTAAATTTCAACACAATTTGATCACGAGAACAGGGTTATCAAAACATGTTTCACCTAGTGCGCACCGCGAGACAGATTAGCAATTAATAGCATTTGCATTTACAGATCGGATTTTTTTTTTTTAAAGTATCGTCAATATAATACGCACCGCACAGCGCGACGGGAACATTTTAAAACATTTGTTCAATATTATAAGCACCTTGACACTAGCACAAAAATTATCATGCTACTTAGAGATAATTAGAGATAATTTTAAAAATTAATTATTTAATTTCAGACATTCGATCGATCTGAAATTTTTATTAGATCATTGGCACACGTCTGCCTGCAAAATTTCAGCTCACTGGATTACGAGGAAGTGGGTTAAAAATCGATCCAAATATATTTTCGGCATGCAATTGCAACTTAAACGCAAGCTATCAAGCTATCAAGCAGACGCCACGGGTTAATATAAAGGATTTGAAAAAACAAAAAAAATATTTTTGCCTCCTGCATTTACTTTTTTTTTGACTTTTTTAAGGTCGAGTCATACGTGATTTACTTTCTTCATTCACTAGTGAAAATGTGTCTTTATATCTTCCCAGCTGTGGTGTCTACTAAGTAGATTATCCTCTTTACGTTTACATAGACAGTTTTCTATGGCGTTGGGCTCTTAACAGACTTGACAACATAGAGCTTATCCCTGGACACAGCCACAACGATAGATCAGACTCAGGTCCGGGCAGTTTGACAAGGCTCAACGTTTGACTTCCTCTATAAATGTCTTATCCACTCGTCTGCTCTTAAGCTACTTATAGGGCACTTTTATGTAAGGCAATTAAAACATGGCACTTTTATATAGGGCTCTTTTTATATGGCATCTATATGTAAGGCCATTAAAACATGGCATTTTTATATAGGCTTTTTCGTATAGGGCATCTATATGTAAGGCGCTTTGAACAGGGCACTTTTAAATAGGGCTTTTTGTATAGGGCACTTTCATGTAAGGGCACTTTAAACAGGGCACTTTTATGTACGCTTACAAAAATAAAGATCAATTTTATCAATTTATTTTTTTAGCTCCTCACTTCTGTTCGCGCAAGTACAAAAAGAAAATTATTTAAAATCTTTAGGACAAGCATGTGCTGGAGGTGGACTGGATTATCTTTCTTTATTTATTTAGTGTGTTCATCGTAAATAGTGCAGTATACCTGTCAATAGCTGGGCTTACAACGCTTTACAAAGATTTCTAACAACTAGAGAAAACACATGTCACTCTCAATCTTCCTAAAACACATCTCACTCTCAATCTTCCTAAAACACATCTCACTCTCAATCTTCCTAAAACACATCTCACTCTCAATCTTCCTAAAACACATGTCACTCTCAATCTTCCTGAACATAGTTACATACACAACACCATATAAAGACGTTCAGACATGGACGCATCAACGTCATAGACTAGTTATTTGCTGGATGACTTCAGTAGCATCTCATCGCCTGTCCACAGTAGCAGGTTCCTGTACAAAAAAAATATCTTTAATATAGCCACAGTTGTGAGAGATTTGTGTTTACATTGTATGATCTTGCGAGGACATATCTGAAAATGAAACACGAGAGCAAATGGCTGGCTACAAATGTAGGGTTCAAGATTTAATAAGGATTGATTAAAAACAAACCACAAAGAGTTGAAGTCTTGTTTCTTGACTCGCAATTACTTCTACATGCTGTCAGAATTGGGATCTCAAGACTATTACAAGTAGTGACGCCATAACTTCTACATGAGTTCAGAATTGGGATCTCAAGACTATTACAAGTACTGACGCAATAACTTCTACATGATTTCAGAATTGGGATCTCAAGACTATTACAAGTACTGACGCCATAACTTCTACAACAGTGTTATTCTGCTCAAGTGGGTCAAGGTACCGAGCATTGACAGCAGCTATGTGAAAATGTCTGTCTCACTCCCCCCCTACACACACACACACACACACACTCACACTCACACACACACACACACACTCACACTCACACACACACACACACACACACACACAATCACACACACACACACACACACACACACAGAGAGCAGGTAGGCCTCTGGAAAACGTCTCAACAATGAAATTTCTTTGTGGCCACACGTGAAATCAAGGGTCAAGTGTCCACGCTTGGCAATCAGGAATCATGGACAGTAGACGATTTTGTGTACCCGGCATATCGTGTCTCAAGCCTCATGGGTTAGGATCATAGCATCAACATGCATGATGGTAAGATGACTGAAACTGTCGGCAGTAACTGGCATGAAGCTGCGCTACCAGAATCATCCAAAACAGCTAGTCATTAGTCTGTAGTGACAAAAACGTTAGCTTCACCAAATCAGCAGTCGATGGCGGACATCCAGACTCAAAAATAAGTCTATAACACATTCAGAACATCCAGACTGAAAAATAAGTCTATAACACATTCAGTACATCCAGACACAATAGACAATAAGTCTATAACACATTCAGAACTTCCAGACACAACAATAAGTCTATAACACATTCAGAACATATTTCAACCAGGAACTCGAGGCTATATGTGCATGGCAGCTTTTTGCCTCACGTCTGTTTTTCATACAAGTGGCCGCCATTATACAGTCGGTTACTTTTATTACATTATAGGACCTGTAAATAGACAATAATTTAAAATTTTCTGGTAGTATTCCAGCAACACAATTTTAGTCAGTTGAATAAAGAGAAGAAAAGTTTCGCTTGCATTCGATCTGAACCCACTGCTTGCACAGAGACCCCACAATAAACTACCACACAGTCTATGCTTCGATTAAAAAATATATATATATGTTAGTTTATTCTTTAAAGGTGCAATGCTTTATTCTAGGGATCATATGATATTACCGATAGATGTACACTTCGATGTTGTCGTCACGTGATAGTAATTATATTATTTCTTTCTGATCACTGAGGTGCGAAGATTTTTGTGTTCAATTTAACGAAGAGAAATTTGTGTAATACAATATTACCTGGCTATAGTGTGGGTTCCAAGATGGTTTGTAACATGTTACATAAGGAAATCTTGTAAATATTCCGTAAATTTGATTTATACCCACACGAAATTTTTTTTATAAAAAAAGTCCTTAAACCAGAACAAAGCGAATGCAAGCTTTTAGCGAGAGCTTAAGTAGGCGTAGCCCGGATGAATATTCGATGTGCACAGCTCCCCCATGGGTGGCATAAACCGGGCGCCTTATCCGGATTATCGGCCGTTCTCGTGCCGGATTGACTTGCCACTTGATCCGGGAGATGACGAGGGCTACAATAAGCGAGGATTTACAGAGGTGTTTTTAAAGGGAGGGAATAGCACAAGGACAAATTCTAAAGAATGTTGTCAGCAGACGCAATAACTTTTTTTTCTACCAGATAAGATGTTTGGAATTTAAGGAAAGAAAAATTGTAACGCATTACACAATAAGGGGGAGTGACGTCAATAACAGGAGTCACCAAGCCTTACCCCGTGAGTCAAAACTAACTAACCAGGTGTACTTAATTTGATGTTTCTCATAGGGTCACTGCTCTGGTTTTTAGCAGGACAACTCCACGTTTCAAATAAACGTAACAATTACGACCGATCCGTGTAACGTCATAGATAATCATTAGAACTATTCTAGTGAAAGACCATTATTACAGTAACAGTCAACGGTCCACAGATATTTAAAGGATCTCTACTCTAGACATATTATGTCCTCGTAGTCAGTCTAAACTTGGACTCTTCCAGTTGCTATGCACACCAAGGGATAGACAATAATATTCATATTGTAAACCCAAACTTTTGAACACCAGTTCAACACTCCTCCGTGCAAAGTTATAACCTACTGATACCCACACGTCCATCTCCCACACACACACATACATATACCCACACACACCCTGAAATCTTCTTGTCAACCTGTTTTACATGTCCCAAGTTTGAGCCATCCAGCTAGGAGGACATCCTTCCTCACACTTTTTATTTCTACAAAAATTGTGTGACTATTTTCTTTTACGTGTTTCCGCCTTTTTAATGTTTGGAAATATTTTCTGTACAGACTTCCTTTTCGGAATGCATTTATTTAAAAAGTCTATTCTATTTCAATCATTGGCCATTGAAAAGACCTCTCCCCACCACTCTCTCTCTCTCTCTCACTCTCTCTCTCTCTCTCTCACTCTCTCTCTCTCACTCTCTCTCACTCTCTCTCTCTCTCTCTCACACACACGCACACACATACACACAAACACATCTATCCCACTCTCTCTATCTTTCTTTCTCTACTCTCTCTTACACACACTATCTCTTCCTTTATTTCTCTCTCTCTCTCTCTCTTTTATCTCCTCTCTCTAATTTTTATTACACGTAGAATTTTAAAAATATTTTTTTAAAAATACAATAATTTTTCGTTTACGCCGATCCCCACCAAAATAATATTGTTATTAACACAGATGTTTTCAGGATCTTTCAAAGAATTTAAATTATGGAAAAAATGAGCCAGTATCCCCTGGCTCTAGATTTTAAGATCACTATAATTAACGAACCTTGACTTTTCTAAAGGAACGTCCCTTAGCAGACTAAAGAGTTTCCAATATTTATCGTGGAAACGCTTGACGCTAAAAAAGAAGATCATGAATGTGTATAAAAAGGTTTTTGTCAGGCGTAGGTAACTGTGACCGTCTGATGATCTCCCGTTATGTTTAGCAGCATACGGCAAACGTGTCTCACGGGACGAGACTGTTATGATAACAACTTTTGTCCTCTAACATCATTAGAAATTATAATGTTTAGAAATTCAACCACTTCGGCGGAACTTTAAAATATTGACTTTCAAAAGCGTTTGGGGAATAGAAACAAGATCGACAAACAGACATTAAGATATACTTGTAGAAAGGCATAGAGGGCAACATCTATAGACATTTGAAAACGTAGACCGCTGAGATACCGACAATTAAACTGGATATTTAGACGACTGCAAGCATCAACTAATGTGTGCTTTCACACTGTAGTTATTAACTATTGCAAATACCAACCACTGGTCGCAACCTTCGTTGTTCTGTAACGTCTTGCCAACCCTGTAACGTCTTGTCAACCCTGTAACGTCTTGTCAACCCTGTAACGTCTTGTTAGCCCTGTAACGTCTTGTCAGCCCATGTTAAAATAACATATACTTTTTTTTTAAACAGCACTGAACAATGTCAGTTGTATCTCACTGTAATCAACCTACTATATCTAGCTCAAGGTGCCCCTCATGGTGCCCCTCATGGTGCCCCTAATGCTGACCCCCACAATATCTAGCTCATGTGGCCCCTCATGGTGCCCCTTATGCTGACCCCCACTATATCTAGCTCATGGTGGCCCTAATGCTGACCCCCACTATATGTAGCTGATGGTGCAACTCATGGTGCACCTCATGGTGCCCCTAATGCTGACCCCCACTATATCTAGTTCATGGTGCACCTAATGCTGACCCTCACTATATCTAGCTCATGGTGCACCTAATGCTGACCCTCACTATATCTAACTCATGGCGCACCTAATGCTGACCCCCACTATATGTAGCTCATGGTGGCCCTAATGCTGACCCCCACTATATGTAGCTAATGGTGGCTCTCATGGTGCCCCTAATGCTGACCCCCACTATATGTAGCTCATGGTGGCCCTCATGGTGCCCCTAATGCTGACCCATTTTGTAACTCCAAATCTAAAACTGAATCTTGTCCCCAATTAGCCCCAGACACTCTGGAGTTGAACATTTTGCCTGGGCATTTGTTTATTGGCTATACTCTAAACGGATTAGCATTCTGCCCATTTTTTGTTCAGTTTACTTGGATTTTTCTGAAACTGTCCGGTGCACAAACTCTGCTCTAATTAATATTAACGAAAGCCGAATATGTAGCTGACCCTATTGTAATTATTAAGAATTTTGCTGCATTTTAGCTGTAGGTGTTTTTTCAAATATAATTACATACCAAACATTCACGCTGCGCCCCAATATTGTACTAACCAAACAGTACCCACGAGCTGTACCAACCAAACTGTACCCACGAGCTGTACCAACCAACCTGTACCCACGAGCTGTACCAACCAACCTGTACCCACGAGCTGTACCAACCAAACTGTCCCACGAGCTGTACCAACCAAACTGTACCCACGAGCTGTACCAACCAACCTGTACCCACGAGCTGTACCAACCAAACTGTACCCACGAGCTGTACCAGCCAAACTGTACCCACGAGCTGTACCAACCAACCTGTACCCACTAGCTACACCTTCCCATTTCACCTACATCCCGTACTCAAACACAATACCTTGACACCATTTCCTAAACTTTCCTCGTCACAACTTAACGTACAGTTTTAAACACCCCCCCCCCCCCACTCTTCCCAAGCCCAAGCACCATCACACTATTGTATATGTCATTTCTCGTTTATTTTCAATGTACATAATTAGTTTCCATTGTCCCACATATATACAAGGTGAACAACCCATCTAGACAGGTTCAACCCACAGGAACCGGACATTTTGATTGAGTTCAGACGTCAGCTTGCAAGCATGCAAGGAGCTAGACTCTAACGTGAACTATAGACAGGGGGGGGGGGGAGATTGTCACGTACGATAATGAATCCAAAACACGACTCGTGTCTTCCGTGGTTGTAGAGCCGCATCCTCGACACCAACACGAGGCAGGCACGAGAGCTGCGGGGCCAGTGAGGTCTTCATTAGCTCACTTTCAAGGGGGCCTAAAACTGTGAAGTGTGCTCCAAGCTTCACTTTTGTTCCAAACCCCTCCCCGTCCGCCTGGATCCCTGGAATTATTAAAACGCACAGACCAAAGTTTTTCCTCAGTCTTGTTTAAAGCTTACTTCTCTATGACATCTGAAATGACGTGCTGGAGAACATTTTAAAGATTATTTTTGAAGCAAGCACTTTTAGATGGCTTTCTGGCAGAGCTGACATTACAATATGCAGTGCTCCGGCTGAATGCCCGTCTTGTCGATGTTCATGAGATGTAATGGTGTCAAATTAACTTGAACTGTTATGTGCCAATATTCCCATCAGACACCCACCCACCACTTCAACCACCGCAAAATGACGATTGCCAACCCCTTGCCACTCAACTGCCAACCCCCTGTCACCCCACTGCCAACCCCTTGCCACTCAACTGCCAACCCCCTGTTACTCCACTGCCAACCCCCTGCCACTCCACTGCCAACCCCCTGTCACTCAACTGCCAACCCCCTGTTACTCCACTGCCAACCCCCTGCCACTCTACTGCCAACCCCCTGTCACTCCACTACCATTCAATCGCCAACTATACTTTTCCCAAACAAGAAACGACTTACGGGCTTGTGAAACTCCATGTTTTATTCTCAATCATGTTTACAAATCTCTAAATGCTAAATGTAATCGTCTCTGATTTTAGTGAGTAGAATATCGCAGCCAAACACTGATGCTATCCCAATATTAGATTACCAGAATGTTAGGGTTAATCAAATGACGTCACTCTATTCTTGAAACCATCTTGATGATTCACTACCTTTATAAAATAATAAATTTATAAAACTCATTACCCCAGCAAACAATTGGGCTCACATCGCTTTACACCAGTGGTCTCAAACACGCGGCCCGCGGGCCAATTGAATGAACTGAACAAGAAGTTACAAGGACATGAGCAGCTCGTCAGTGCTGGCTATGAAAATGTGATAGCATTTTCCACAAAACTCATTTTATGGAAAGCCCAGCTCTCTCAGAAAAACCTCTGCCATTTCCCAGCATGTAAGACACTCGTGGGTGAGGAATATATTGATGCCATTGACAAGCTACAGGAAAATTTGATAACCGATTTGCAGACTTAAAGAATCACAAAGCCTCTTTTAAAATGTTTGCTGACCATTCTCTTTTGATTTCCAAGATGCTCCTCCTGTCTTGCATATGGATATCATAGACTTGCAGTGCAACTCTCATCTGAAAGCTAAGTTTAGGGAGGTGAATGGAAAAGCAGACAAGCTTGGACAATTTTTGAGAGAATGGTCCCCAAATTTCCATGAACTTTCCAGAATTTTCAGCCAGATTATGTGCCTTTTTGGGAGCACATACATGTGTGAGAAGCTGTTGTCCACCATGAACTTCAATAATTCCAAGTACAGGTCGAAACTCACTGATGATCATCTTCAAGCTATACTAAGAGTCTCGACTGCTTCCTCCCTCAAGCCAAATGTGCTTCAGCTATGTAAGGGGAAACGCAGCCATGTCTCTTCCAGCAAAGAGCATTAGGCATAGCAAAGGCAGCAAGAGTGCTGCCAGTTAAGCCAATTTTTGAACCTTTAATAAATAAAGATCGGGTAGACTTAACAGTTGTAGTTTTATATTATTATTATTTGTATTAACTTGATGCGGCCCAGCATCACCCAGAATCTGACTCATGTGGCCCTCCGGCAAATTGAGTTTGAGACCCCTGCTTTCCACAAACATAGTAATACACATAATTATCAGTTCATTCAATGTAAATATTGGGCGGATTAAGACTGCATGGGGCCCCTGGCTTCAATTTAAACTAGGGCCCTGTCTAGCCAGCGTCCATTTAACATGAAATTATTGGTAGCAGCTAATGTAATAAGAAGAGATTTCAACAAATGCATGGCTGAATTCAAAGATAGTCCCCGCTCTTGAAGAGATACATTCGTTTTCTGAAATCTATTTAAAATTGTGTTCTTAAGTTCAAGTCAAATAGCGACTTCCAGTTGTTCCTTCCAAAATCTTCTGTTTCAAGTCGACTGTCACGTGGCTCATTTTCGTCGGTTACCCATTCTTCCAGTGCTGCAATATTCTCATGATTTGATTTATTAAGAAAACCTTACAGCATACTGTCGGGCTGACTATCTTGTGTCAGACAAGGCTTTGTTAACAGGCAGCCCTTATATGTGTTTTTGAAGTACCTGCAAACGATGATTAGAAGCATCAAGCCATGTATAACGATTTTGCAGAAGGCAAAGAAATCTGACTGCAGCAGGACAACCTTGTGCTGCATTTTTCCCAACCAAATTAAGGGAATTAATGAGATGTGCACTGTGCATGGCACATAATGAGCAGAACTGCACTTCTCCCAAAGGATAACCTGTATTCCGTTATACTTCCTACCAGTGGCGTAGCTAGAGCTTTTGCCGCCCGGGGCGGTCTCCAATTTGCCGCCCTTTTAGAGGACGTCCATAAATGACGTCACACAATGGAAGAGAGGGTTGTCACACATTTGAAGTCACATCAAAATGCGCAACTTTAAATAAAAGTTCTATTTAAATATATGATTACCGACTCTTTATTTAATGACGTTTTACGTGGTTTAACGCGTGTTACGATATATAGAGTGCAGCCTTACACTAAAAATATTTAAATGACAAAAAATAAAAGTGATTGGAAACCTGGTTATTTTTAAATAGAAAATACAGCTTTTATTGGGGAGGGGTGGGCCTTTGTGATGTCACATTGAAGAAGGGGTCTAAATTTTTGTGACGACTTGGGAGCAGGGGGTGAAGAATCAACCAAAATCGCGTGACGCCATTTAGGGACGACTACTTAAATCAATCGTATGATGGCTTTTATAAATTAATACACATTAATAAATAATTGAAACGAACTGCATTTTAAAAGTAAAAGGCGGGGAACATGTTAACCATTACACGCCATATTTATGTAAGCATTTATAAAAGAGGCCGCATAAGATGATATACATATTTGTAGACGTTTAAAAAAATACAAGATTCATTTTTAAAGGCCACAAGAAAGTTATTGAGACAAAACATATTCAAAATTAACAGCCAAAAAACATTGCAAATTAATTTGCTTTTATGTTTTATTTATAAATATGTGCTTTTTTATAAACAAACAAATTGTATACATTAATTATTTATATTATTTATAAATTTACTTACCTAACTTTCATAGCAGAGAAATCGTTTATTATGTTATAAAAATTTAAATTATTTGTAATACTTTGTTCTATGGACAATATTGCAATATTTTGTAGTCTTAAATCACTCATTGTGGAACGAAGATAATTTTTGCATCAACTTCAGCTTGTAGGAACACCATTCACAATTATATACACTTAAAGCAATTGTTGAAAACTTTCTTAGCAAAAATATATGTTGGGTAAAGAATTTTCCAATCTATACTGTTGAATATATTTTAATAGATCAAGGAGGCATTCTTGTAGTGTAGGTAAAGCCAGGGCTGGCCTTAAGCCACTGCAACCTATGCGGCCGATTTGGGTTCGCGCTTTCATAGACCCCCCCTATCTTAATTGTTACTTATTATCCTTATTAAGACCTTATCCTGACCCAAATTGGGCCCAGCGCATTCCTTTTCGCATATTAAGCTGCATAAGGCCCCGCAATTGCTAAGCCTGGCCCCGTGTTGTTGTTATTGGGCCTTCTCGTCCATGAAGGACATCCATCGATTATCGTCTGCGTCTGCACTTCCTCCTAGGACATAGGCCACCTACAAGAGACCTCCAGCCATCTCTATCCTGGGCCAGTTTCTCCAGGATCTTCTATTCATGGCCAATTCTCATGATGTCTGCCTCCAATTCTCGGCACCGTTTCCGTTTACCCTGTGGGTTCCATTTCAGGGGTTTTTCTTGTTGTATTAGAAGCAGGTTTTCTTAGTGTATGACTGATCCACCTCCATTGCTTTTGAAGAATCTCTTTCTCAATGGGCTTCTGTTTTGTCCGCTGCCACAGTTCCCGGTTGTTGATTTTGTTCGGCTAGTGAATTCTGATAATCTTTTCGTGTATTGCCATAAAAACCTGGAACCTTTTCGTTCAATATTTAACTGTTCTTTATCATGTTAAAATTTTTCAAATAGTAGGTTACACGAATATTTTCTTGCAACGACATGCAACTAATCAGCGGGTTCTATTATTTTCTTTTATAATTACATCTATGGATAAAAATATTTCTAGTTGTACCACTTGCTCTAAAGATAGAAAACAAAATGAGGGGTAGGACTGCAATCAGGCTTATAAAAAATTAAACGGAAGAGACGTAAACAAGGTAAGGGTTAGCCTGACCGGACTAAATCAAAAGAATCCAAGAAAGTGCAAATCCAAGAAAGTGGATTCTTTGGATTTCACCGCAGCTAAGTTACTTATTTTTATTTTCGTTTTATTTGTGTATTGTATGTTCGTTGAAAAATGCTCTTTGCCGAAACGTTCGCTGTTTTGTTACGTCCGGTCCGGCTAACACTTACCTTGTTTACGTCTCTTCAATTTAATTTTCTAAAGATAGAACCCCGTCTCCTGAATTTTCTCCACTCTTACTTTTTCTCTTTCAAACTGGGGGTTCAATTGATGTCTCCTACTCTCTATAATCTAATACAGCGTTCTGTATTAGCGAATAGCTTTGTCCCATGAAATTAGTTTGAATTATTATTTTTTTAAAACGGTTTTCCATAAATTGAGATTTTATTGAAAAGAAAAATATTACAATGATATGCGTGAAGTTCCAGAATCTGAACTCGTTTTACTAGTTACTTCTTCAGATGTCAATTTTTCCAAGACGCTTGAAATTTTTAAAAGTATGTCTTTTTCGAAAATATTTTATGTCATTGCGATGTTTATTACTTGGGAAATTTGAATATTTTCATGTTCTTTCGCTAAATGGGACATGGTGGTCGAGAGGTAGCGCTCTCGACTGTCATACCGATGGTCACGAGTTCGAATCCACACGAAGGTGAGGATTTGTTCTTGGGGCCCGAGGAGTCCCCGAGTCACCCAGCTCCGAATGGGTACCTAACTAGACAATAGTTAGGCGGCTGGGGGTAATGCGTGGAACCCCTATAGCCGTGGCCTGTGACCGCTGCATCACTTGCCAAAAGATCATCTCTCATGGTCTGTGGACGCAATTATCTTCTGCATAGAAGGAGCGTCTGTATATCTAAATATCTAAGATAAGAAGATAAATGTTAATAATTTTCCACAAAATAGACGAATTCAAATTATTTACACATTACTTAAATTTGATAGGCATAGCATTTTAAAAGTATAACCGAATTTTAATGAAAAACACATATTATGTGTGCCTATTTAATTCAATAAAAAACAAAATACATTTAATTTTTAGTAAGTTACCTTCAAGAAAATAACAGTAATACAATTTACACAATATTTGAACCACCATGTCATGTTGGTATTTGTTAACGCATCGTTCTGCGCATGTCGAAATTCCACGCAAAAACTATCGTGGCGATATTAATACTACACATTCTCGGCCCAGCTGTGGTGTGTTGTTGTTTTTTTTTTATAAAAGCGCCATTTGTGACGCATACTGCTTAATTGTCCTAACAAACAGATACCTTTTTTGAGCGACTTTTAATTTTTAACAGGTTTGCATTAGTTATAACAACCACTATGTAATAAAAAAAAAACATGTTGCGTGAATTCGTTAATTTAGAATCGAAATTAAGAAAATATTTGTTTCACCTTGGTTTTTTTCCCTTCAAAAGAAAATTGGTGGCTGTCGAAAAGGGCTTTATTTTTTTAAACGCCCCAAAACGCCGCCCTTTAGATGAGTGCCGCCCGGGGCGGACCGCCCCCACCGCCCCCCCCCCTAGCTACGCCACTGCTTCCTACTTATATTTGCAGTGTTGTCGAATGACTGACCACGAAATCTTTATTTCTGATATTACATTGGGTTCATTCAAACATTGGACCACATTTGAAATAGAATTTTTTTTAAAAAAAAAGTTAGCCCGTTCAGCCCTCCAATTTCATCCGCACCGTAGCCTTAAAACAACAAAATGACATTGTGATGCATTAAAGCTACGTTCATTATTTAAAGAAATGTTTGATTCTTGTGAAATTAATTTTGAAAGTGTTTTTTATTGCCGTCTTATCTTATCTGTTACAGACGCTCCTTCTATACCGAAGATTATTGACTTGAAGGCCTCAGTTGTTGGAATACTGAGAATATGCAAAGTTAAAGAATCCCATTGCCATAGGGGCACAAAGGAGGATAACCTTTCAGCAAAAGTTAAAGTTTTAAAACTATACTGCACCAATAAATTTAACTTGTCGAATGCTAGGCAGCAAACACGGACAGTGGGTTTAAATAGATATACTTCTTGGAAACTTGGAGCAGATGTTTTAACCGTTTATATTCAGGTTAATTCTCTCAGGTGTGGTATTAATTCTCTCAGGTGTAGTAATAATTCTCTCAGGTGTGGTATTAATTCTCTCAGGTGTAGTAATAATTCTCTCAGGTGTGGTATTAATTCTGTCAGGTGTGGTATTAATTCTCTCAGGTGTTGTATTAATTCTCTCGGGTGTGATATTAATTCTCTCGGGTGTGCTATTAACTCACACTTATCCGGAAATACATCATGTATCTAAATATATATTTAATATTAATTAATAAGCAAAGTTTAACAACATGTTAAAAGCATATTTTTTTGTTGGGGGGGTGGGGGTCATTTTGAGTCAGACTGACCGGAAACGTCATTATGTACGCTCTTTGTCGCCCGGACTATGGTTGTAGAGAAATAAAGAATGTTTCAGCCGTTCCCCCGATGACTTCTATAGAAAGCGTTTTAGAGCCACGGAGCGCAGACAGCCGAAACGACTGGAGTCGTCTTTGTGTAGAGTGTGTCAGCCAGTAACAATGTGCAGGGGGATTCAATGATAAGCGTTTCCAAGATTTCTCTCCAAACAAACGCCGAGGTTAGCAGCCGATGGGATACCATTAGGGGAGCTAATTACCAGCGGAGAGTTCTTTTGTGCGGTGTGCAGGCAAACTTTTCATGGCAAATTGACTTGCTATTGAGGCTAATTGGGGCACAACAATGGCGGGTCAAACGTGGGCAAGAGTCGGGAGTTGTTGCCCCCTTTGCAATTATTCTCTCCCGTGACTTCTCAGCTTGAATCGGATCTTTATAAAAGAATTTATTTCTTGAGTACACGAATTGCTAAAATGTAGGATTTAGTGGGACCTGGGCTTTCACGTTTGAGATTTATGGAGAATTCTATGGTTTTATTAAATATTTTTTAAAATTTCTATTTGATTTTAAGAGGGTTTTTTTCCTACATCGGTCTGCCTATCAGACTGAAAGAGTGTTTTGTTTTAAATTGTAGCCATATAGTAAATATAATATTATTCAGATCTCTGAACAGTATTTTTGGATGTTATCCTCGAATAATTTTTGAACAGAAAACATAAAATATTTCCTGAGATTGCATTCATATAATAAAAACAAGAAAGTTGACTTAGAAAATAAACCATAAAAAATAATTCGTCTTGTCTTGTCTATATACAGTCTCACCCACACACTTCTTGTCTATGCAGACTTCTCTTGTAGCAGAAGATTATTGCGTCCACAGACCATGATAGTCTGTTGGCAAGTGACGCAGCGATAACAGGCTACGGCTATAAGGCTATAAGGCTACACGCATTACACAGGGCATTTATTTCCTTAACTAGTGTTAAGTACCCATTCGGAGCTGGGTGGACTCAGGGAACAAATCTTTGCCTTCACATGGATTCTAACACGTGACCAGGCGGTTGGGTAATGGGTGGAACCCTCACAGCCGTGGGCTGTGAATGCTGCATCACTTGCCAACAGATCATCCGTGATGGTCTGTGGACGCAATTATCTTCTGCCTAGAAGGAGCGTCTGTATAGATAAGATAAGACAGGATAGACAAACTTTCACTTAATTCTTGTTTTCTTTCTAGAGATTTCTTACACCAATCCTAAAGTTGAATGCTAGCATCAGTCTTAGCTATTAGCCCGGGGAAAGCCTACGGGTAACAGTGGGAGGTTAGCCCGGGGCGAGCCTACGGGTAACAGTGGGGGGTTAGCCTGGGGCAAGCCTACGGGTAACATTGGGAGGTTAGCCTGGGGCAAGCCTACGGGTAACAGTGGGAGGTTAGCCTGGGGCAAGCCTATGGGTAACAGTGGGAGGTTAGCCTGGGGCAAGCCTACGGGTAACAGTGGGAAATTGGTAGAGTTATCCTAACGCCGATATCAAAGTGTTGCTTTTAAAATAGAAACTTCGATCTCTTATTGGAAAAACCTACATTTTAAAAATCGCGAAATTATTCATATAGAAATTTTGAATAATTGAAAAATCGTGCTTGCAAAATAATTGGCGATTACAAGTATTTTGTATCGATCCTGGGGCTGTCGACTCCAGACACGGAGGTAATGTGATGTTATGAGACCAACAATTTACGGCTGGTTCTACAGCAGTTTCATTTATCTGAAACATTTGTTTCAGAATCAAATGCACTCTGTTTTATTGTTTTCGTTCAAGAAGAATAAGATGATAGGGTTAAGTGTGGTTGGTTGGGTCATCTAGGATAGGGTTAAGTGTGGTTGGTTGGGTCATCTAGGTTAGGGTTAAGTGTGGTTGGTTGGTCATCTAGGTTAGGGTTAAGTGTGGTTGTTTGGTCATCTAGATTAAGGTTGAAATGTGGTTGGTTGGTCATCTAGGTTAGGGTTAAGTGTGGTTGGTTGGTCATCTGGATTTAGGTTGATGTGTGGTTGGTTGGTCATCTAGATTAAGCTTAAAGTGTGGTTTGTTGGTAATCTAGATTAAGCTTAAAGTGTGGTTGGTTGGTCATCTAGATTAAGGTTAAAGTGTGGTTGGTTGGTCATCTAGATTAGGGTTGAAGTGTGGTTGGTTGGTCATCTAGTTTAAGATTAAATTGTGGTTGGTTGGTCATCTAGATTAAGATTAAAGTGTGGTTGGTTGGTCATCTAGATTAAGATCAAATTGTGGTTGGTTGAGAGATAGAGAGTAGATGAGTGTGAGAGAAGGGGGGGAAAGGGGGGGGAGTATGAGAGAGCAAGATTTAGTCAACGAGACAAACAATTGCATACAGTACAAACGAAGGCTAGACAGTACTAACAGCCTTTCTTTCGCAAACAGCAGTAAAGGATTTCTTGTAATACGTGGTACCGCGTTCTGTTAGTCAAACGCTTAAGCAATTTTCCATATTAACTCATCAATAATTGTTTTGACGAATGTTGTTGATGCAGCAAGGGAGCAGCGGATGTAAATGTAGGGATAATATTTCAACCTGAAACTTGGGCACGTGTAATGAGAACAACATGACAAAAAACTATCAACTGAACCATCACAAACAACAAAGAACCACTCAGGTATGTCGAAATCAGGAATTTATTAAACAAGAAAGATACTTTCATCTTCAAGCACTTGTATCTATAATGTTTAGTTAACATAGTTCACGAAATAATTAACTACGTAAACCGAAGTACCTCTGTTTCTTTGTTGATGTTTTTTTTTGTTTGTTTTTCAAAATGTGGGGTTCATTACTAAGTAAATAACTCAAACAGAAAAACACCACTCAACACTTGTTACTAAACTTTTGAGTACTGACTCACTAGTGGGAGACGGTACCAGTCTAATTAAAGCTCGGTCTCGCCGGAAGTCGGACGTCCTGCTGCACGTGTGCGCAAACGTCGTTTGATTGGTTCGGCTTGATCCTCTCGGGCTGCCATCTCTCCCCAAGGACGCACGCGGTAATGGCTGGAAAATCAGACCGTCACAGGGCGTTCCTGGATCTTTCTCTTCATTTCCGTCGTTTTGACAGAGGACTTTTGTTTTCATTTTGTCCATTTTTTTTAAAAACCAACTGTGATTTTATTCATGGTTGAAGGAAACGTCATTTCTTTTCCACCATAAGGGTATTAGACCTTATTAACACACATTTTTACAACTCAGATATTCCGTTTCTGTGAGTTTAATAAAGGAATAATAATTTAAATTTGTATTTTTTGCTGTAAATTCGTTCAGTTTATTGTTACTTTAACTTATCATACAGAATAGGACTGCATAAAGCTTTTTTATTAAAAAAACAAATTACACAGACTATTTGTGTAAGGAAACAATAAATTAAAGCTTTATTATCAACTAATACAAATAATGGTAGACGTTTCGGCTCATGCCTTCATCAGTACAAAAACAATTACATGTACTTACATATATATTAAAATTAAAACATATTAAAGTCTATGTGATAAAATGAAAAGAAATGAAAGACAAAAATAAACATGGACATAGAATATAAGAAAAAGGAGGAAGTTGAAGTATCTAAAGTAACAGTGAAAACCACAACGGGAAAACGATTTTGCAGTCATGTAAAATTGTGGATTTGGTTAATTCCATATGGAGCCAACGTACCAAATCGTTTTATGAGTCTATTTTCCATGTGGACTCTATCATGGGTATTGGTTGCATATAAAATACCAGTAACTACAATATCCAAAATGCCATCGTGGTCAACACTGTTAAAATGTTTAGACACAGGACACTGAGCCTGTTTATTTATATTGTACAGGTGTTCTCTAAACCGATCTCCAAGACGACGACCTGTCTCACCCACATAAATTTTTTTACATCTCTTGCAAATAATTGCATAAATCACGTTGCGACTGGTGCAAGTGAATCCATCTTTTATTGAGAATTGTTCAAGAGGGAAAGAAATTTTGTTAATTTCAACCACATATGGACAAGTATTGCAACGGTTACGGTTGCAACCTTTTGTTCCAATATGTGCTTTCATTGTGGGAAGGTGACTTCTTACAAGTATGTCTCTGAGGCTTTTATCTCTCCGGAAAGCAAAAAGAGGAGGTTTTTTGAAGACCTGCTGAGTTAGAGGGTCAGCCATAAGGATTGATCGGTTTTTGAGAATCACCTGGCGGGCCTTAAAATTATGGGGATGGAAAGTTAAAACAAATTTGCATCTATCACATTGATCGTGAACAGATGATGTAAATGTGTCCTGTCTGGTCATGCCTTTAATTCTATTGACAGCTGATGTTAAGATTGTTTCCGGGTATGACCTCCTTCTAAAAAAGTCCAGCATCTCATCACTTCTTTCCAAGAAGTCTGCCTCATCACTGCAGAGTCTTTTAAGTCTTAGTAGTTGTGAAAATGGGATAGAGTTCCTACACGATTGAGGATGGGACGATGTATATAGAAGGAAATTATGGCTGTCGGTAGGCTTGTAAAAGATGGATGTTGATATTTTGTTTTCTTTTAATTTTATTTGTATGTCCAAAAAGTTAACAGTACTCCTATGAATAGTTGATGTGAATTTTATTGAAGGATGGAAGCCACCAATGAAGTCAATAAAATTTTGCAATTGCTGCATGTCCATTTTGGTTATTCCAATACAATCGTCGATGTATCTCTTGTAGTACTCTGGACAAATACCTTTGTAATTTTTATTCCATAGGTGTTCCAAATGGCCCATAAATATGCATGCATAACTTGGTCCCATTTTTGTTCCCATGGCAACTCCACTAATTTGATCAAAAAACTGTCCGTTGAACTCAAACGAGTTTAAATTTAGGACCAGCTCGGTCAATCGTAGTATGGCACTTGCTGGGAACTTAAGATTTGCCTTCTTGTTTAGAAAAAAGGAAATTGCAGAGAGGCCATCAGCATGTGGAATTGACGTGTACAATGAAGAAACGTCCATTGTAAATAGGAGGTGATCTTCATCCGGTAAAACCAAGGAATCCAGTGATTT
>MUZC01002468.1:617084-632465 GCA_002072015.1 Radix auricularia | reverse complement strand
AAGATTTTAGGGTTTGGGTTAGGTATAGCTATACAATTTTAATAGTGGCAGCAGTGATCTAATGCGTGAATTTCTAAAAGGATTTAAAGAGTGTGTTGTGATTCCGATTCCTCATCGGTGAGTACCCATTATTTTGCTTTTATGTAAAACGGTAAAAAATAATCCTTAAAATATTAGAATGTCCCCCCAATCCTTCGGCCATCTTGTTGCTATGGCATGGCACCGCCGGAAAAGTAATGCGAGCCCCATGAATTTTTTTTTTTTAATTTGCCGGTAGCTAAAAATACTGCGCAATTTTAGAATCCCTGATTCCCCTACCCGTCTGATTTCACGGGGCTCGCACTACTTTTCCAAAGGTCACGGCGGTCACGTGCCTTAGCAACAAGATGGCCGCCGATAAAGGCGGTGCGGTCGGCACTATCCTTGTTTACCGACACTTTAACTGAACCAATAAAATGACACTTTTACTGAACCAATAAAATGACACTTTTACTGAACCAATAAAATGAAACTTTTACTGAACCAATCAAATAACACTTTTACTGAACCAATCAAATAACACTTTTTTGTTTGTGTATTAATCGAGCTCATTTTATTTTTATTTTATAAAGAAACGTGTGTGTGTGTTTTTAAAATATAAAACAGCATAGATAAGACTTTTACAGCCATATGAATAGTTACAGATACATTCAATAATCATAATAGCAATATTAGTGAAAACATTATACATATACATAAATCATTACAAGTATAAAATATTCCAAGTCTGTAATGGCATAGCAAACTCAGTTAAATGAACAGAATGTCAACAATGCAAGGCCGAGAGGCGGGGGGGGGGGGCCAAGAAGAATTCAAAACAAAACAAACAAACTCAGTACTGCATATAACTTTAATAACAAGACATTGGAGAATGTGACAACGAAATGAACCAAGTTTACAGACCACCCAGTATAATTTATCTTACATGTTGATGGACTCTCTCATCAGCATATTCCGTTCACACAATACTTTTGTTTAATATGAGTTAGCGTGGGAGATTTTTTTTTTTATATATTATTAAAGACAGATGGTAAATGTCAAGAAAGAGAGAGGAGGTGGGAAAAGATGGAGAGGAGATGGGAAGAGATGGAGAGGAGATGGGAAGAGATGGAGAGGCGGAACGTGTTGGAGAGAGAGGGGGGACGAAGAAAAATAAAGAAGGGAAAGAAGAAGTTGAGTTGGAGAAAAGGTAGAAAAAAATAACAGCCCCTAAAAAACTTTAACATGGGCCAGTCAGTCATGACAACATTGATGTTCACTAAAAGAAAATGGCAGACAATATGGCCGGGATAATAACACATACTGTTAACAAGGGCGGCCTCACGTCTGGAATGTTCTATATCATGATCACGAGTACGTCCATAACAAAAGATACTAAGTTAGGATGGAGGGGCCAGTATGAAGTGGTCAGAAACATTAAATGGACGCCCGTTTTCATTTCAAATTAACCCCTCTTCATTTCAATTGTTATCATTTATTTTAAATGTTAAAAATTAGTACAATGTATTACAGGCACACTACAAATCTTTTAGGAAACAAAGGACACATTGCAAGGGTCTTATAGTGATAGGGTCCCCCATTCACTAAGGGATACAGGGAGGGAGAAAGCCAAGGGGGCTAAATTAACTTTTATGCTGGGCCACTCGAGACCCAGGGACGACAACTCTTCATTTCATAAGCAATGCCTCCAGTACCTAAGACAGCTTGCTATCTTATCTGTTATAGACGCTCCTATATAGAAGATTATGGCGTCCTACGTTTATCTATGGTTTGTGTTTAGTCCTGCATTCTTATTAGAGTTTTAAATGATGATAAAGCGTTGGCTTTCCTGGTTTCTTCAGGCAACCCATGCCACGCCAGAATTCTGGACGGGATGAAAGAAAACTTGTATGTGTTTGTTTTTGCATACGGAATAAGAAAGGTGTTTTTATCCTTATGTCTATCTGAGGGTTGTATTAAGTTATCTTTGTGTTGTATAACCAATGCTTCCAGTACCTAGACAGCACACAGATTTAAACCTGGAGCAGTTCTTTCAGATTACACTTTTTGTATTGTTAGTGAAATTGTATTGGCAAATCCTTTGTTGTATGTCCATCGTTTTTATTATCGTGTCTCTATCTTAAAGGACGAGATGAGACAAAGCATCGCCTGGGTCTTCCCGTTTACTGTGCCAGTCTACAACACTACACGCCGTGAATCGCTTTGATATGCATATCATACATGTATAGTTCTTTATGTCTAGATTTCTCCAAGAAGATATGTAGCACATGTAAAAAAAAATAATAAAAGAAAATGGAATACGTAATTATCTTAAACATAAAAAGATAATAAATTACCCAAAGTCCATGGCTCTTAAAAAATCAAGGTAAGTGATAGTCATTGAAGTGATATTTATTGAAGTGGTAGTTATTGAAGTGGTAGTTATTGAAGTGGTAGTCATTGAAGTGATATTTATTGAAGTGGTAGTTATTGAAGTGATATTTATTGAAGTGGTAGTCATTGAAGTGATATTTATTGAAGTGGTAGTTATTGAAGTGGTAGCCATTGAATTTATATGACAGTTGGAGCTACAATACTGTAATGAAGTCATGTGAGCGAGAGCCTAGAGCAGGGGTCTCCAAACAACGGCCAGCAGTCCAGATGCGGCCAGCGAAGACCTCTCATCCGGCCCCTGGAGACCTTTTAATCTCAAAAAAAAAAAAAACTATTTTTACCTGTAGTTTACCACAAAACTTAGTAGTTGGGGGTTAGTACTCGGCCCCCAAATTGCTGTTTGACAGATAATGCGGCCTTTTGGTGGAAAGGTTTGGAGACCCCTGGCCTAGGGTAACAATTGCTGGGACTAAGAAATATCAAGTAATGTGAGAGTCCCTGGAACTCAGAATTCTTAACGAGTGTGAGTCTGGGGAACTACAGTTTATCAAGAAAGAAAAAATGTCTCAGAACTACAATACTTTCATCTGTTTTCTAAAAGCCCATTGGCTTGGCACATCTGAATATACATGCATACATGAAATATCTGACTAAATAAATAAACAAGCAAGCAAGTTCTGACTGAATAAATTAAACATAGTGCAACTGCATTAACTGCAACAATAAAAATATATATATTTATAGTTATATATATGATATTAAAGTTTCATATTCATATAATGTACTGTAGCAAGTGTACAAAACTTATTTGGCTATTTCTATTCTCATAATCACCTCCCTGAAATCAAATTTAAGAATAACCTTGACTGCCCACCAGGACTGCCAGTCAGGGCATAAAATCATGGTTTGGAGTCCAGGCATGGAAGTGAAATTCAATATTCAGATATCACATCATTCTAAGAATATCAGAATTTGTTAACACCAGTTTCCTTCAAGTAAAGTCAACTGTTCCCAACAAACTGAATTAAATCTTGGTCAAAAGGCCAGAGTACCGGAATTTATCCAGAACCTGGTATCATCTAGAGGGTAATACATCATACATATTAACACTGTAGTGAAGACATCACTACTTTCAGTAGGTGGGTACACAAGTGTAGTGAGCCAAGACGGCTTAAGAGTTACGTGCCCATTGATCTATGATTCATGACCAAACAAATAGCTTGTATGGGCTGATATACATCTTGATAATAACATTCTTATGAGCAATGATGGCAATTTATCAGTGAGATGTAACCACGGCTATGACAATGTATCAGATGTAACCACAGCTATGACAATGTACCAGTGACATGTAACCACAGCTAAAAGATGCAGGGCAAGAAATAAAATCTAACCCGAGAACACAAAAACTTAGAATAATTCATCGAATGAGTTTAAAATAAATGTTCCTGACTTCACTAACGGCCATGGCATGAAAACAGTTAAATTATAATGGTAATAAAACCTGTTGTACATCCCTTAAGTAGTTGTACCAAGATGGTAATAAAACCTGTTGTACATCCCTTAAGTAGCTGTACCAAGATGCTAATTAAATCAAGCACAAGAAAGAGGCCATGGTATGTACATCAATAAGGACTGGCAGTGTTTTGTACACTTTCTTTTATGTACATGTGGCTACACCAGGATCTTTAAAAGTTGTATTTTGTTTGTACATGTATGTGAAAAAGCAACCCCCTTCAAAACAAAACAATGACAGCATCTCATATGTACAAATCAAATTTGTCAAAATCGAACAAAAAATCTAACATCACATCTGAGCACATAGAGTACATTTACATGAAATAAACGTGAAATATTGTAAAGGCCAAAATTTGACATATCAAAATTATTTTTTTTTAGACATGTAAGATTTAATAAAGTTCAGAAACCTAAAAAGTTCTCCAAACAGAGAAATGATCTCCTAAAGAATTGGCACAGAATTCTTATAAATTTTTGACAAGAAATGTGACCCTGCAGTCTGGTCAGACAGAAGAGATTAATATACAAGTAAAAAAAAAGAACAAACAAAAAAGAGTAAACCCTCGAGATTACAACAAACTAAGAACTTTTTTTTAAAAATTAAATCATGTTCTGTAACTCCCCCAAGTCCCAGCTACTAGTTAATGAATTTTTATAAACATTTTAAAGAAAATGTTTATCACCACCCGAATTTGTTCATGTACAACACCAACAACAGTCATCATCTGTAACAACATGAGAACAGTGTCATGATGATGGGGTTATTCAGTGTAAAGAAACGTCTATATTTTAAATAAAATTAAAAAAAAAAAATCTGCATTGTTTGAGAAGCTTCTCCTATATGTTATTGGAGGTTTGGCAATTCATTCAATTAAATTTTAAAATTTCAATTCTAGTATCTTCGAAAACAGATTTTAGTGAAGGATATATCACATGTATCACCAGCTACGTGTTGAACTGGAGCACGTGACGAACGCCATGTGGGAGTGTACAGTCAAGACTTTAAACCAACTACAGCATCCTCCCACAAACACAAATATCACATGTATCACCAGCTACGTGTTGAACTGGAGCACATGACGTGACGCCATGTGGGAGTGTACAGACAAGACTTTAAACCAACTACAGCATCCTCCCACAACACAAATATCACATGTATCACCAGCTACGTGTTGAACTGGAGCACATGACGTGACGCCATGTGGGAGTGTACAGACAAGACTTTAAACAAACTACAGCATCCTCCCACAACACAAATATCACATGTATCACCAGCTACGTGTTGAACTGGAGCACATGACGTGACGCCATGTGGGAGTGTACAGTAAAGACTTTAAACAAACCACAGCGTCCTCCCACAAACACAAATAAGTCTCCATTCAAACACGGGGTTTGGTGTTTGTTTCAACAAATGATAGACAAAATATTTTAAAGCGTTGAGACGGGACCAATCCAAGGGAAGTCATCAAATTAATAAAACAAAATTAAAGTCCTATTTTTTAATACACCCTTATTAAAAAAAAATTCCTGTTTACCAGTCAATTCATTTTACTTTTTAAAGAGTACCATAACAAAAACTAACATTAAGTAAATGTTTATTGTAACTAACATCAGACAAATGTTTATAGCGGACAAAGAGCTAAATGAATAAAAAGATGCCCCTAACTAAATTTCTCTTTCAAGGTTCATGGAGAAAGAAAAAGTTAAGTTGATTGTTCGTAAGTGTTTGTATGTACCAGAGGTGTGTAAACTGATCAGCTAGAATTAAGAAGTACATTCATGTTAACATAAACTTGTAAATAAGTGTCATGCTTGAACATTACATTTAAGTAGAAGCCTACAATCAAAGAATAGTGATTACAAAACTTACTTATCATAATAGCCGATACCAGAAAAATATATAGTCTGCCTTACTCACAAAAATAACAAGCCATAAAGACCTTCATAAGATTTCATTAAACATAAGGACAATAATTATTATGGCAATGAAGGAAGCTTGCAGTGACCCAGATTTCTATGTACATGTACAAGGCCACTATGGCCTGTATCAAAATTGCCCATTTTGCTTTGACCTACATTTAAATGTACAATGGTGGCTATGGCCCAGATTTAAATTTACAACCATAACCTGGATGCAGTTTGCTTTTAGATCAACTTTAAAAGTGGGTCACATACAATCTGCTTTAAATTACAATATGTTTTTAGTTTTTTTTAACAACTGTGTGATTTCAAACATGGCTTTAACAAAGTAATTAATAAATTTACTTTCGTGTCATAAAGTATGATGGCTTTTTATCCACTAATTCTCAAATCATGGAAATATTTACATACAACTTTGTTCAAAAAATGTTATCAGGTAATGAACAAATTTTTATGTTAACAAGTTTCTATGTGGTTAAAATAATTATTAAAAAAACATTTGATTAATTAACATTAAAATAAATTCCAGAGAATATTTAACGATTGGTGTATACAGTTTTGATTCGACAAAGTGTTAGAAGGAATTTGTTGGGCTAGGAGAAAACATATTAGTGTATATGTGATAAAATGAAAAGAAATGAAAGAAAAAAATAAAAATAAACACGGACATAGAATATAAGAAAAAGGAGGAAGCTCAATCAAATTTATTTTTAAAAAATATTTATTAAAACTAAACAAACAAACAAACAATGCCAGAGGCAAGTAACGGAAACATTTCTGCATTTGACAAACTTTACAATGCTGACTTCAAAATTGTAGGTACACTGCTTCCCAAGAATCTTCTAATCCAAACAACCAGAAAGTAGAGATATTAGCATTTCAAATAGGCATGATTTTTTTCTGGTTATCTTAACAATGTATGAATTTCTTTAAAGGATGCATAATGATGGGCTTACCATAATATTATGAGCTAAACTGAAATGAAGTCGGACCCATATGGCATTTCTGTTGATAATTTCATATTTACACCGTTTCACAGATGTGTGGTGGCAAAAATTATGGAGTTGTGATCCTGGTGGCATTTTATTGATGTATGTTGCTAGGCAACAAGTAATGTTCTCATATTTATAAAATTGGTTCTGCTTTCTAGAGATGTGTCTTCCTTTTTGTCCAAAACTTGAAGAGTCTTAGTACTTGAGTTTTTGTTTATTTGTTTAAAAATGACAATAGATGGCAATGAATGTTAGCAACAGATACTGGACTACTTCAGCTTTTTAAAAAAATCATTCATTTTTACCACATTGAGAAAAGTACTGGACATCAATTTTCCTAGGCAAAGCTGTTACCCTGTGGATATCCCAGTAAAACCAGGGCGCTCAGTGCCCAATGTAAACAAAGGGATAGTGTTCCTGGCAATGTGACGATGTTACCCTGGGGATATCCCAGTCAAACCAGGGCGCTCAGTGCCCAATGTAAACAAAGGGATAGTGTTCCTGGGAATGTGACGATGTTGACATGTATTCCTATCAGGCACTTCATTTAATTATTTCTAATGAATTTACAAGGCCAGTCTTAGCATGCTTAAAAATAATAAAACAATACATAGAATTAATGGGGCAAATAATGAACTAACAGCACCATTATAAAAAAAAACAACAAAGAACATTATGTGTAACTGATTTTAAAGAGATCAAAGGTTTAAGAATGGAATGAATTTTGTTCACATTAAAAGCAAAGATAATAATTGTACAAAAAATAACAGTAAGACTGAACTGAACCAAACTTCACAAAGTAGTTGACTGGATGTAAATAAATATTCCTATGCTACACACCGTGCATTTTTACTAGGGGTAGGGGTGAACCGGATTTCAGCTCCAGCAAATCCAGAATCCAGCCATATTTACAAATCTAGCTGAATTTTACTTCATAAATCCGGGCAAATCCCGCTCTGGCTGGATTTTAAAAATTTGAATCCAGTACACCCCTAATTTTTTACAATATGCAATTTAACAGCCATATGATTTAAGAGAAACCAACTATTTTCACAGCTATTTCTGTTCTTTGCCCTTCTCTAACACCATTTCAGGGCACAGCCTACCATTAATTGTTTCAGAATGCTGGTGGGATTTAATAGCTGTTAGAAGTTTAGTCTTTTTTTAAAAGGTTGCTAAGTACAAGTATTTATTAATGCTTTGGGGGAAGGGGGGTTAAGTGCTTTGTGGTGTTAACTGTTTTTAACTTGCCAATTTAATCACTTTTAAAATAATATTCCAGCCCATACCTACTATTGCTATAAATTAGAAACTATTAAAATCAGATGCCATCCTTAGTCTAAAAAGAACTCACACACCCTATAGCGCTACATCCACCCACCCCATACCACATGTGACATTTGGAAATGTCAAAGAAGATTATATAATATGATAATGGAATGTTACGTAGTATGTTACTGTACCACCTACTCCTAGCCCCCATTTTGGTGATCTGTGGGTCTCAAACTTTCATTATTTTACTAGCATTCTGTCTCTTAATTGGATTGGACTGTTACCTTGTGAAGAAAAGACAATGTGCAACAAGTTATTATTCTTAAAATGGACTTAATTATTAAAAGGACGTTTTAAATAACTGCCCTTTTCCTATTCTTGTTTTCAAGCTGAATTTAAATGGCTCAGCTATTTAACCACTTCTTAATGAGACGGGCAACACTTCTTTCTATGTTAGTGAGCTCCCTTGAAACTTTTGGTCAAGGCTCATGACTACAACAGGCGCAAGGAAATCAGGTAATAGCTAAATGAATTAATTTTTATTTTTTATTCTTGAAACCAATTAATTTATGGGCAGAGAGCAATTATTTGTGTCTTAGTAGATTTAAACACACAACTGAATTGTGGGAGGTGAATACCATATTTTTTATATCTCAAGTAAAATAGGCTTCAATAACATGAAAACTTTTCACTGAGTGAATAAGTGTAAGTGGTATTGAATATTTTATGTACAGATGTCAGGTACAAAATCCACAATTTAAACCAATAAATACAAGCATTTAAAATAGAGATAACTTTGAAGGTGGCTATAATACAAGACAATACAGGCCGGAACACTTTTCTCTTGACAAATCTTAATGTGTTAATGCTGTCAAGTATGGCTGGCAACAGGAAACATAAATGATAAACGCATACATGGAAGCAAGGTTACAAGTGAAAACAGCTCTTCTTTTAGTGAAAACAGTCTTCACCTTACTCAATGGCAAGCAGTAAAACTATGTGAATTGAACTGAGTTGTTAATCTTTAGTTCACCTGTCACCAACTTTAAGCTGGCAGGATCACAATTTAAATACTAGGGCACATAGCTTTAGCCAAGAGAGCAGAAGATTTATTTTGATGTTTCTAATTTGTTTCATTAGCAAATAAATGAATCTAAATACATCTAAAAATGCCTGCTCAACTCAAAATTTGTTCAATCATTATAAATGAAGCAGGAATTATTGTTTCAAAATGACATACTATTACCAAACTCTGATTTAATGTTAAAAACACATAAATCCTTCTGACGGACCAGATAAGACAACTTTCAACAGATTACTTAGAGAACTACAAGTAGTACTAGATTATCGAATTCTCTCATTGCAAGTACACACATGGCATAATAAGAACAAAGTAACCAAGGAGGTGAGCAAGTATCCCAGAGCCCAAGAGATGCTTGTTCCCTGCATACACTGTAACCTTTCATAAATGGTGATATGTGTGTCATGTGCTTTTGTTGGAGCAGTGCAATGGTGAATTGTTCAAGTCAGGTCGGTGCTGATGTGTTCATTTAGGGTGCTTGGGACCTGTTTGGTGTGGGGTCAATGACAACGTACTCACGAATATGGAAGAACACAGTGTCAGCTGTTCCATGATGAATGAAACAAGGGGAAAGAACTTGTGGGTTTTGACACAACCGTAGAACAGAAATATAATTCGTTTCACCAGAAAAAAAAAAATTAATGAAAGTAAGCAGCGGTTAAAGCCAAGATGGAAACCAATATTAATTTTTAATCTTGCAACAAAGTCACAGGCAAAAAAATCAAATTTCAAATTGATATTTCTATGACAATTTGGAGTAGTTATTAGCAGTGGGCAATTTGTCAGGGGCAACCATGGGGCATTTTTTGTCAGGGCAACCATGGGGCAATTTGTCAGGGGCAACCATGGGGCATTTTTTGTCAGGGCAACCATGGGGCAATTTGTCAGGGCAACCATGGGGCAATTTGTCAGGGCAACCATGGGGCATTTTGTCAGGGCAACCATGGGGCAATTTGTCAGGGCAACCATGGGGCAATTTGTCAGGGCAACTATGGGGCAATTTTTCAGGGCTATTTGTCAGGGCAACAATGCCTAAAGTCTCAGCTGTTTTTTTTAACTCTTAAACTTGATGACTGCACTAATTGTTCCTCAGGCAAAGTTTCCCCACTGATCTTCATAAAGGAAATGTGTGAGATTGTCTCCACATGATTGGAATGTTACCCCCACCCTACCCTCCCCACCCCAATGCTTTCTTTTTAACAAAGAAGCTTGTGTCTTGATACAATGTACAAACAAAAAAACTACAAGTAAAAGGCTGGAAGATCATATAAAAACAACATTCTTCATAGTGCATAAACAAAAACATAAAGAACAGCCGAATGAACAATAATTGACTTGCCTCTTCATTTTTTTGCCAGTATCCTAGGCACTGAATGACATGTTCCGTTGATTAAAATTAGAAGAAAGGTTTCCTCACTCTGCCAAAGTTTGGTACACAAATATTTTATACAATGCCCACACCGCAAACACAATTCTGAGATTTTCCAGATAGAATCTGTTTCAATGCGTCCCACTTTTAATATGGACATTTTGGACTATTTTCTAGGCACATTTGTCACTCCATCTTTTGCATCAGTGCTACAGAGTTTCTGTCCCTTGTAAGATCTCCCGAGCCAACAATGATGACCTGTCAATGTCACTGGACACAACATGACACTCGAGAATACAATGAGATGCCAGACTCAGGGATCTTGTTTATGACCGTCTCTTTGTCCTGCTGTCCATCTTTCCTGTGGCCCCTTGACCGCTGGCCTGCTGCTTTTCTTTTTCTTTGGCTTCCCTTGCTGCCTTGCGCCTGATGATTTGTTTCTGATGCTCCCTCTCCATGTCTCTCTCTGTGACACCCAGCCGCAGTGACTGACAATCAAACAACAAGTCTTTTAAAAGGTCTGCATGACTAAATAATGATTAACATGTCTAGATAATTAAATATTGATGTATTTCATACATCTTGATAATTTAAAACTGATGTATTTAAGAGAAAGAGATAATTTAATGACAATGTATTTGAGAGATCTTGATTATTGGATATTAATGTATTCAGCAAAGCCCTTTAATGTTTTTAATTGGATTTTTTTCATATCATTTATGCCATAATGGGTTTCAGAATAATGGAATTTTGCTTGCAAACAAAAATAACATTTGATGAGAGATAATAGAGTGAATTTCTTCAAAATTATCTATTAATCATAATCACAACTTATACATCTATTAATAATAATCATTACTTCTTTATCTAACTATTAATCATAACAATAACTTATACTTCAATATTAATAATCACCAACTATTAATGAAAGCTATTAAAGTCCAATTTGAGATCCTCTTGACTTGGCCACACAAAGACATGATTGTAACATGTAACAGAATGAGTGAGGAACCATTCATTGTAACATGTAACAGAATGAGTGAGGAACCATTCATTGTACCATGTAACAGAATGAGTGAGGAACCATTCATTGTAACATGTAACAGAATGAGTGAGGAACCATTCATTGTAACATGTAACAGAATGAGTGAGGAACCATTCATTGTAACATTTGTAACAGAATGAGTGAGGAACCATCCATTGTAACATGTAACAGAATGAGTGAGGAACCATTCATTGTAACATGTAGCTGAATGAGTGAGAAACCATTCATTGTAACATGTAACAGAATGATCTTATCTTATCTTAGATATACAGACGCTCCTTCTATGCAGAAGATAATTGCGTCCACAGACCATGAGAGATGATCTGTTGGCAAATGATGCAGCGGTCACAGGCCACGGCTATAGGGGTTCCACGCATTACCCCAGCCGCCTAACTATTGTCTAGTTAGGTACCCATTCGGAGCTGGGTGACTCGGGGACTCCTCAGGCCCCGAGAACAAATCCTCACTTTCGTGTGGATTCGAACTCGTGACCATCAGTGTGACAGTCGAGAGCGCTACCTCTCGACCACCACGTCCCACAGTGAGTGAGGAACCATTCATTGTAACATGTAACAGAATGAGTGAGGAACCATTCATTGTAACATGTAACAGAATGAGTAAGGAACCATTCAAATGTTACTTTCTTATCTTATATATTACAGACTTTCATTTTTTTTAAAACTGCTATTGACATTATTTTGTTAAGCACATGTCGATATATAAATTAATACAGTTGAGGGTTACTGACCATTCAAGATAATACTATTGGTCAGCACATCATTTTATTACATAACTAAACATTCACAAAAATGTTGATACTTTAAGGCAATTGCGTAGGACGCAATAATCTTCTGTTCAGAAGGAGCGTCTGTAATAATATAAGATAAGGCAAGCAGCCAATCTGTACAAGAAGAGTTTCAGCTAAAACAAAATTATTCTTAGACAACAAAAATATTATGCTGATTTACTTCTCTGAATAAAAATTCCTCGTCTTGCAGCTCGGCTGGTAGATTCCTCAGCCGCAGTCGCTCAAGTGTGTCAAAAAAGCTGGGGCATTGTGAGAGTTTGTCCTGACCTTCCAACACGACCTTCAGCAGGACCAGACCGACACGAAACAAGACCTTGACACCTGCACAAAACGTTCAGATGTGATTACATTAGCAATTAACTCTTAATGCCCCAAAGTGCGGCAATGAGCGTCTTGTCTCTAATACCGAAGCGCGGTAATAAACGAGTCAATAGAACAACTCTCTTTAGAAACAAAATCACAGACAGTAAAAACTCTTAATGCGTGAAAGATGATGTATTAGACTTTCAGCAATGGCGGCTGTTGCCAGCGCTAGTGTTATCGTTCGATTCGTGAAGTTATCTGGAAGTTTTTATGTATTTTATTGAAAATGTGGTTTTGCTATACTTCATTATAAAAATAATAGTACTAAACTACAGGTAAAAATAGTATTAAACTCAAGACGGTCACTTGGTTACATAAAATAACCATTCTTATCCTTTAAAAAATGAAGTCAGTACGACAATAATAATATAAATACATTTTACGCAATTTTTTTAATTTCTGTCATTCAGTTGTTTGGGGGCTGAAATTCAAGCTTAAATTACTTATACTTAAATTTATTTCAGAGGATCTCCACTGTTCCGAGATATATAAGGAGGTTGTTTATTTTAGTACAATGTGAGACCAACTGATGCCAAAAAAATGGTTTTACTTCCTATCAAAGTGGCCCCCCAAAAAAACTTTGATGTTTTCCATGTCATAATAGAGAAAAATAAAAATCATGAAATAACATCATAGATGTTATGAGATGAATCAAACACCTTAGCAAATAATGGCTAGAAATTTTTGGTTGAAGTAATACAATGGATTTTTGTACTGTTGGGTTTAATTGGCAACATCAAACTTTATTTATGAAACAGTGGAGACTGTCATCATTATTGAAAACTGAATCAAAGAACACAACTAATCTAACAACATCATTAATCAACTGGGTCAAAGAACACAACTAATCTAACAACATCATTAATCAACTGGGTCAAAGAACACAACTAATCTAACAACATCATTAATCTACTTGGTCAAAGAACACAACTAATCTAACAACATCATTAATCTACTGGGTCAAAGAACACAACTAATCTAACAACATCATTAATCAACTGGGTCAAAGAACACAACTAATCTAACATCATTAATCAACTGGGTCAAAGAACACAACTAATCTAACAACATCATTAATCTCTGAGAAAAAGAACACAACAAATCTAACAACATCATTAATCAACTGGGTCAAAGAACACAAATAATCCAACTACATCAATAAGATATCCCAGAATTCTTACCTTCACATAGAAATTGATCCCAAAGCCTCAGCACTACCGTCCAAGGCAGAGTGCGTGTGTACACACACATAAACCATTCAGTCATGAACATGATGGGTTCTATTTGCTGCTTTCTCTGTTAACATCATAAGAAGCAGTTATTTTATAAATATATTTATTGAAATTTTTTGCCAAGGTAGTAAAGAACATTTACAGAGATATTGGAGGGTCTGGTTTTGATACATTGATGTGATTGGAGGAAGGCTTTGTTTTTAAAGGTCTTGAATATAACATTTATAGAATGTTTAAAACTATTTTGTGAAAGTCTTTTCTGAGTAAAGATATAGAATTATGTTCAGATGGTCTTGTCAGAGAACATTAGAGAATTATTTTTAGAGATTGACATATTTTATATATTTAGACATATATTTTGGGATGTTGAAAGGTCTTGTTAGATAATGTATATAATTGTGTCTCATAGACCTTAATTGTATTAGAGCATAATTTGTAGAATGACGAATGTGAGGTCCTCTATTCAAACATGTTTAGATAGACAAAGGGAAGATCTTGAATTAAAGCATGTAAAGAAAGATGATGGAAGGGTCTTTAGCAAGCATTTTTCTAGGATTTAACGTCAATGTTTATAAATGACATTTGTTGAATCAGACTGACAATTGGCTGGTATAATCTGGTTGTTAACCAGAAGATGAATTTTAAAGAATATATATTTTTAAAATATTGAAATAAGAAGACATATTATGATGAGGCTGAGTGATAGAAAACATGTGACAAAAATATTCACCAACCATGTGGTTATATACAGACCGCGACGTCCTCTTCAGGAGTCCAAATAAGACATCACCATCTAACTGCACAGCCTCCTGATCAAGAAAAAATATACAACAGTTATAGAGTGCTTACAGTACTTACTAAAACAGTCTTAACTTTGTGAATGCAGTACCATCTAGGGATGTCAATACTGTTGAAAAAATCAGCCCGGTGCCCTTCTAAATTTTGAATAGGTACCTGTTTGAAACACCTCAAATTTTTACTTTTATGCCTGCTATTAGCGTTATACATGTACCTATTTGTTTATTATGGAAATGCAAATTTATATGTAATGAATCTATAACTGATGACATAGAAATACTACTAAAGTACAATAATGTAAAAACAATGATTAGATGGGTGCCAAAGACGCTATTTTTGGGGGGAGTAGGGGGATGTGGGTGGGATAAACAAAGTATTCCAAAGATAATGGGCGGTAATCGTTTGATGACAGGATGGGTTATTTCTCGTTGATAGCTGACAAACTTTCAGAGACTTGACCCAACTGAGTGGAGCCAGCCCCCAGAATTTATTTGTATTTTAACAGTGATTTTTGTTTAAGTATTGTGGGGATAGGAGTGGAGAAAGGAGTGAGTGGGGGGGGGGGGGGGAT
>MUZC01002468.1:549128-617076 GCA_002072015.1 Radix auricularia | reverse complement strand
ATTAGACAAACAACAGTGGCTGGTCTCATTTTTGTGAGGCGTATTTCAAAGCCAAGGTTATTTCTGTCATTGTCTGCCCTTCCTAAACCTTGGCGTTACTGTCTATTTTCCTTATTTGAACTATTCAAAGAACAGAACCCTTTTTGTGTTAGATATAATTTTTGCTTCATGTTCCAAGAAAAAAGATGTATCAAAACCCATTGAAGTTTGTCAGGACCATATCTTAATTCTGGTTGAAGTTATTTCTTTTTAAATGTTTTCATGTTACACATATTTCTGAGCATGTATTTCAAATGAAAAGTTTTAATTGGATTAATTGTTCACGAAATGTGAACACAGAAGAGCCCCAGTTTGGCCACCGTTGGTATGGACACTGCAGCAACATTTTCACAGGAACACAGGCCAAAATTGCCTTTTACTAAATAGGATGATGTTTAAATATCAGTCTAATCAAAATGTTCTGAAAGACAGCAAGTAAGGTGCCAACATGCTTATTTCCAGACATGCAAACTGATAGACACCACATATTTTAACTGTCACCTCAACATGAACATCTAAATTTGTTATGCACCAGACAACTGGTATGGTAATATAAAGACATCAGACAAATGGTATGGTAATTTAAAGACATCAGACAAATGGTATGGTAATTTAAAGACATCAGACAACTGATATGGTAATATAAAGACATCAGACAAATGGTATGGTAATTTAAAGACATCAGACAAATGGTATGAAAATATAAAGATATCAGACAAATGGTATGGTAATATAAAGATATCAGACAAATGGTATGGTAATATAAAGATATCAGACAAATGGTATAGTAATATAAAGACATCAGACAAAAGGTACGGTAATATAAAGACATCCGACAAATGGTATGGTAATAGAAAGATTTCCTACCAATCCTGGACTGTAGTACCCTGTGATATACTTGTCACATATAACCACCAGACACCAAAAAGCCTGTTCCACTGGCATATGCATCAACAGCAAGGCTGCTATAGGGGCCTGAGCCTGGCAGTAGCCCTCAACCGGTCGATGGATTGTGTAGGCCTTGAGAACTTCAAACAGAGATTCTTGTCTGGGACACGGACAATTTTAAGATTATTTTTACAAATCTATGCTAATCAACAGTTGAAATGAAATAGTTCAGAAACAAAAATTAAAGAGGACTTAACATAATATAAATAAAAACAAATGAATAGCAATTTATAAGTTGTATATCTTAAGCAAACAATGTTACAAATAACCAGATTAGCTCAATAGTATTGATTTGTAGTCAATTTTATTTTTTTTTAAACACATTTTATTGTATACTTTACCATCACCCATAAATAGCGGTTAAAAGTTATGATACGACTGATCAGACTGACATAATATGACATGGGCTATTGAAGATAGAAAAGATGAACTGTCAATAGTAATTTCAATGGTGTGCTTGTTGTATTCACTTCCAAACCAAACAAAAATTTAAATGTCAACGTACCCAACCCCGCCCTTTGATAAAAACATCTCATGTAGAGGAAACTGGCGATCCAGGTCTTTGTTGATATCATCTATGCACTTCGGGTCGCCAGGAAGTTTAAGGTATTCCTGCCAACACATGGACTCAGGTAAATATGTTGTAAATAAATAATCAAGGCAAAACACAGTGAATTTGATATAGCTTAATGATGGAGGCAAAGTTTGTTAATTTTATATTAACGTTGTTAAGACCGCTTGTTTTTGAGGATCGGTTAACCATTCAATAAATGACCAGGTAACAGGTTAACCATTGGTTCTATTATCAAATGTAGTCAAGTCAGTTTGTTTTTGAGGACAGGTTAACTGTTAAAAAGGCCTGTCTTAATTTTTTTATAGCGAAACAGGGAAGGCATACAATTTTCGCCTTGCAAAGTCTATTGGTGACATTAAATTGACGTCATTGCCCGCTTGCGCTCAGTTCACATGCACTTTGCTCCTTTTCCAAAGCACAGAAATTAATTTTTATTAAACAATAAATGCTATATCAATGTGGTAATTTTAAGTCTAATTGCCTTTGACGTGCACGTACTTAGCTGGAAAATTGTTGACATAATACCAAAATTGAATTTGAGGACCAGTAGACCATCTAGTAGTACTAGTAGTGGGCCTATCTTTCCTCTTGTAATCTAAATAGTAATGCTCGCGGCCTTGACCCTTTGCACTGTGTTACTTCTGGTACTTTGCTTCGCAACTAAGCCAATATAAATTTTTATTAAAAATCGTTCACTTGCCGAACTCCACTAACACTACTAAAATGTATTTTTATATTATTTATAGACTGGGATATTAAGAAAACGCTTTTGATGTCACAGTTACTCGAGTATTGGCTTTGGTATTCTGCCATAACACAACAAAAAATAAACTCCAGGTAATAAGTTATACCCACTAAATAAAGTTATGGTTAACCGGTATTGATTAAATGGGACCAATTCTGATCTGAAGACAGGTTAATCGTTAACAACCTAATTTTATATCAGGGCTGTTATCGATTAATTTAAATTTAATCGTTAACTTTTGAAAAATTACCAAATAATTTATCGATAATTTTGATTAAAGCTAAAAATAAGATGTCTGACGCCATCAAACTGAAAATTTCAGGGGAAGTAGCAAAAGCAGGCGATTGACATATTTTTAATTTAAATCTAAGTACATGTAGTTCAATATAATAATATAATGTCAATGAATTTAAATTTTTGTTATTGTTACTTAAGTAAAAACAATGTTTAATTATTTATATCATCTTCCTTAAAAAACAGCTTATTTTAAGGTTTACACTTTGAAAATCTTTTTTTTACAATGGAGAAGTTTGTACGTTAAAAAAGCAAACTATTATTAATTATTAACTCTTAATGTGCCATAAGGTTTTCGGAAAACTTCCACCTCAGTGCCGTAAGAATTTCCCAAATTGCGATCAACCAGTTATGAAATTTAAAAAATTGCGTAAAATCCATTTATATTATTATTGTTATACTGATGACATCTTTTAGGATAAGAATGGTTATTTTATGTATCTGAAAGACCATTTTAAGTTTAAAACTATTTTTACCTGTAGTTTAGTACTATTACTTTAGTAATGAAGTATAGCAAAATCGCATCTTCGAAAAAAAAAACGTAAAAACTTCCAAACAATTTCGCATATTGAGTGATAACACTAGCGAGGGAAATAGCCACCATTGCCGGCAGTTGGAAACATAGTTTTTCACGCACTGAAGAGTTTTTATTTTCTGTAATTTCGTTTCTAAAAAGAGTTCTATCGAGTTGCGCATTATCGCGCTTTGGTAAAAAACTGTAAACCGCGGATTATTGTGATTTGGCACATTAAGAGTTAAGAATTTATTATTTTTACTAAATAGCAAAAAAAATTGTTGAAAACATTTTCTTTAATTTTAATTGCTTTTTTATCGATTACAATAATTTTAATCTATAAAACATTTTACCAATTAATCGTGAAATTAATCGTTAATTTCTGCAGCCCTGTTTTATAACATCTATTTCAATTTCCTATGGCATGTCCCATGTTACCTCTAAAGTTCGTTGGTCTATGTGCAAAGTAAAAAAACTTGTGTTTAAATTTGAACAGCATCCATTATTTGAGCAGTATTTTTCAAAATTTGATGCGCTGCAGTTCTTAACTGATGTGCCACATCTGTCAGATGTCTGCATAGCTGCGCAGCTCAAAAGGAACATTGGTCATGTCCCTTCACTTACATCAATAACTGGAGTTCAATTGAATTCAAAAAATTGTCCCCATCAATTATTTACCGTTTTAGTACCAAGGTTAACAAGGTCAAAGCCCTGTTAGAAAATGCGATGAATTTTTTTACGTTTCCTTCAAATCCTTAACTTCTAAAATTTTACCAACAAACTTGTTTACTTGGAGATGAAAGCATGCGAGAGTTAAAAAGCTAACATCAGCTTAAAGGAACAATATTTACCTCAAATACTCCTTTGTTTTGTTCCATTATAAAAAAACTTCCACATAAATGTTGCCATGCACGAGCACGTAATGATGGTGGTACACCCTTTCTACATCTTTCTTTCACCTGGAGACCAAAGTCAACAAATTTTGTTACCATAATTGTTTAATCATTTTGTTTTCCCAATACAAACAAACAATTTCAAAGTTTATTTTCATCCAAAACTATGAGGACTAACAAAAAATATGTCTAAAAAAAACCATGATGACTAACAAAAACTATGATGACTAACAAAAACCATGATGACTAACAAAAACTAAGATGACTAACAAAAAGTTTTGCTACTGCACACCAACCTTTTTAAATCTTTTGGACATCCACTTGTCCCAGTTGACAAACATATCCAACCACTTGGTTTCTCTCTTTCTGAGCTTCTCCTGTGGCAGTCTTCTCTCACTAAGATGTAACCAAAACATTTATTTACACATTTTTTAAAATATCAGCAGGTTAACGCTAATTGTTTTAGCAAATTAAAATGTTTTCTGCTGTTTGTTATTTCTTCAACAAAACTGAATGGCACATTACAAGTGCACTTTTTTTTTTTTCTTAAACTATGACGTGCATTTAGATAATAAGAAATGACAATATACGCTTATACTCCTGCTAGCATGTACTGGTGTATTACCATACTTGCCATTCATCCCCTGCAGACCCTAAAAATATTCACAATTAGTTGTATTTCATAATTCCATTTAACTTTTAATATAAATTCAGCAGACTACTTGAGCTGCTTTGCTAGGAAAAATACCTCAATCAAGGTCAGAGTTCGGTAACTTTTTTCATACTTGTCCCACTCTAGACCTTTCTGAGAATTTTTTGGTACACCCACAATAAAAGAAATGCAAGCATATGCTAATAATATGAACAAGCTAAAAATATTACTGCTGGAAGATTAAAATATTGTATGGTATTGCTTTATTTAAATTGTCATCCTGGTAATAAGCCTCCTTAGTATCAACACTGTTTTAATCCCTCTAGTTAAATTCATATGCTCTGATTTATTTTTCTTTGACAACTAGTCGTTCAAAATTCTCATTGTAAAATTTGGTTGTAACCAGACTGTTCAAGTACTTTAAATATTAGAAAAGGAAAATTCAAGACTTTTTTAAAACTAGAAAAGGAAAATTCAAGACTGAAGACCTAAAAGTCGTGGCAAATATTTTTAACATAGAAATTTCTTATTTCATAACAAATTTTGATAATAGATTACTACATGTAATGTAATATATAATAACAAATTTTAAATCAGCAATAGCAAAACAACATATTTACTAGCCATTAAGTCACGAATAATTTCACTTCCATTAATATTACAATACATACTAAACAAGATAAGTCAATTAAAAATGCACTGCATGTCATATGAAAATGAACACCATAGTAATCTTTGCAGCACGATCATCAGCTTTATTTTTCAAAAAAATAGTGATTTTACTTGAGTTTTTTTAATCTTGTTAACTATTACTATTTTTATCTGTAGTTTAGAACTATTTTTTGGATGAAAAATTAGACAAAATCACATCTTTTAAAAAAACTATGAAAACTACCACAAAAATTTTACGAAACGAGCCAATGCACTAGCGGAGAGTAAACAATGACTTTTTCAGAAGTCGATTAAATCTTCTCTCACGCAATGAAGAGTTTTCACTTTGAATGATTTCATTACTAAAGAGAGCTCTATCGAGGCACACTTTACCACGCTTCAGGATTAGAGGCAAGGCGCTCATTACCGTACGTTAGAATGTTACAAGTTAAAGGATGACAGTATGTTAATTCTAAATCATTTTGTCTATTCACATTTACTGTGAAAATTAGTACCAAATGGAGACAAGAGCTTTTCTCCATCATTAAAATAAATAAAATAAATATCCCTTACAGACCATGAAGGTCCATGGGAGCAAGTGAAGTAGCGTTCAAGTTTCATTGACCACTAACGAGCATGGGATTGTGTGGTTAACACAATGCCCCGGGGGCCTTGCCAGATCCATTGTTCGAACTTGCAACGCAGGCTCTTGCAGCGGTTCAATAGTCCAGCTCGCTACAACTTAGACCACCGTGCCCCCTTTTCTCCATCATTATGAAAAATTAATTTCCATATAACAATCTGCTTTAAGTCAGAAATTTATTTTTTCTTAATCAAGTGTGACTTATTGGATTTTTTTTTTAAAGAGGGACCTAAAAATCTACTTTTTCTAAAACAGGAAAACTTACTACTCTGGATCTGTATATTGATTTCCCCCTAAGAAGCCATATCTGTCAGTTGTAACAACAGGAGGTTCAGGATCTGTGACATCCCCATTGGAGACACCCAAATTCTTAGAAGAGTCACCATTATTCTTGTTCTCCTTGGGTGATCCTGTTCCACCATTTACATTTGGGGGGTATGCCATTGCCATGGGCACTATGGTAATTGTAGTGTTATTTATCACCGCATCATTTTATAACGAATTCTTCTGCATGTGGTTGAATTTTCTAAATAAAAGAATAATCAATCGTTATCAAATACAGAAACTTCACAATCAAGTTACATAATATTAGCTGTCTGCAGTATGATTTTATTTTAGATGAAAAAAAAGAATCATTCAAATTCATAAAATGAGATGATATAGAACTGTTTATATTTTGTGAGATTATTTTTATTTCAGATTGAGTCTGTTTTTAATAAATTATGTATATCCAAAATAATGAAGACAAAGAGTTTAGTTTAAATATTTTAATATGCCAACAAATACACGAAAGATTACAAGTGAAGTGAAACTGATTTTAATTTTTGTTGCACTAGTATATCAAATGCTTATACTATAATGAATGCAATACCAATATGTGAATCTTAGGGGTTCCTGAATAAAGAGAGAGAAATTTGGGATAAGGTAGAATGAGTCAAATAGGATAGAGAAATGAGAAATGTATAAACTTGGTAAAGTCTGCTTTTTTATTTTTATTTAATGGCGTTGGTCTGTGGGGCTTGTACCTGAATGCTATTTGTTCTTTTAAAGTTCATGAAATTAACCCCAATATTAATATTACTATGATTGTTTTTTACCGATTTACAAATCATCACCTCTTTCTGAGAGCTAATTTTTATTCTGCAGTGACTGTAAAAAAGGCAGAGACATTGTTTTAATTGTATAGCACAAAATGTTACAAATGGCATCAAATGCTAAGGCTAAAACTAAAGCCCACAGTATGCCACACGGCCAGTTTTATAGCTACCCCACTGGGATTTACTTTTGAATACATGACCACAATGTAGTAGTGTCAGCATTTTAAGTTATTATAATTATTTATAATAATATTATAAACTATTAGAATGTATGAATAATAATGTTCTAGCTCTCGTCTCTAGTTCTAGAATTTTAATTTTTAAATTTTATATATAAAGTTAACAGTTATTTTTTACACTTATAACTTATAGTTATAGACTTATAGAATCAGTATAGTGTATAACTTAGCATATACACTGATACACTAGCAAAATCAGTTTTTAACTTAAATTTTAGTTCTAAAATTAAATTAAACTTCAAGGCACTGAAATGAGTCACTGATCTGAGAAATGGAAAAGTATTCAGTTTCAAGTTCTATTTCTGAAGTCTAGCTCTAATCTTAACTTACTTTATATAGAATATAGTATATATTATAAATTATATAGGCATAGGCATTCATGATTCATAGGGCATAAAAAAAGTCTATTATCTAGTATCTAGAGTTAGCAAAGTAAGTCCTAGCCGTAAGTTGGTGTTTGGGATCTCAATTTTTAAGTACGGCCACATCACAGGGCTCACAGTTCAGTACAGTATACAGTAGTACAGGCTTGAGCGGCTTGGGTTAGGCACCCTTAGCCCTTAGGCAGACTCGGACACTAACTTAGATTCAGATTAGACTTTGACTTAAATAGTAAGACAACTTTTTTTCAATTTGGTCATTTAAGGATTAATATGATTATATAGTCTACAGAAATTTATATTTATGCCACACTTACTCAATCCAATGCATTTTCACAACTTTTAAAAAATTTGTTGTTAAAACGCACTGAGACTCAACATCTAAAGTAGTCTAAAGATTTGTTATTATTGTAAACATAATAAACCATTTCCTTAAACCGGAACTCACTTTGAACCGGAAAGAGAACAAGCCCACAAATGTCTATAAATTTTCAAGTCAGAAAAGCTACAAAACAACTATATTAAATATAAATGTGGGTATATATCATTTATACCAGGTAAGCCTTACATTCATGGGCGTCGCCAGGAATTTTTCCAGTAGGGAGGGGAAAAAACTACGTTTTTTAATTTAATTGACAATGCCATACAGATTCTATTTTAAATTATATTCAAGTTAAATACAACATAAGGGGGCAAAAAAGCGTTAGAAATTTATAAGACTTACAAATTAGCGCTGTAATAGCTCAAATACAACACATATATTAATGCATTTAATAAATTAAAAACGTAAGATCTCAAGAGATAATTAAATTTTGCTGTGAAATAATATACGTCTAGAAACTGAAGGATTACCAAAGATGGATATTAGAAAAAAAAATCATGTTAAGCTGGTCCCTTTTGGAACTCAGGACGTGTTAGCGCATTTTCGTATTATGTACCAGTACTTATGTTAGATATCAGCATTATGTAGTTATCAGTAATTGTGTTTAGATTTTAGACATATTTTTATGAATTTTCTTGTGTAATGAATATACCTGACATTTTTTTTATTTAAAAGTCACTTCTTTACATTTAAAAAAAAAATATTTTCACTTTAATCTAACTACAAGTCACCACAAATGATGACGTAAAACTCTCTAAACTTTTACACATATTCTAATGACGTCAACAAAAAAAAAACCAAAAAACAAACTAATTCTTTTGCACGCCTTCGCATCACTATTGAATGCTTGAAAAATTATGTATTCGACTTCCAGCAATGGCGGCCGTTCCCTGCGCCAGTGTTACCTCTCGATTCGAAAAGTTTTTTTGTAGTTTTAACGGGGTTTTTTAACGGATCGAGTAACTGAGTGTTGATGCACAAATGGCTGGTCAGGACATACAAAAAACATATATACATCATGGGTCTAGGACTTATGGATGCTGTGATCAAAGGTGATGACAGACGGACGGACAAAACGGGTGCAATAGCGCATTCGACTTCTCGAAAATGCGCTAAAAATTACAGGCTCAAGAAACAACAAAGTAGAGCAATCGTGTGATTCCAAAATGCCGTTATTAGAAGATTTTGTGGCGTCTGCAGCATCTGGCTTATCATTGGCATTGAAGAAGGCAATTATAACCACCGCAGAAAGGTATCGCAAATTAGACGATAGAGTAACCCTGCTACCAAATGCAGAATAACTGCGACGGACGTGGGCGGTTGAAGCGGTCCTCATTTATACATCAAGTAATGGAACTTGATAGGGCCGTCTAACCCCCACAAAACATAAGAAAAACTATAAGCGCCCCATTTAAACCAGCCTTTGCGGAGGCTACCCGGCCCGTAATACTTTTGTCTTTGACTGACACGGGAGTGACGAAACACAGCCCTGAATATGTACAGAAAGCGGCTGCCCTGAGATAATGGAAGGTTTCACGGGAACCCAAGTGAAAGAGTGCACGGATGGATCTGCCAGCTTGAGAGAAAGAACTGCAAGATATGATGCGCTCATCCTATACTCAATATGCGGGTCACCAAACTAGGAAATTTCGGGACCTTGTGGGACTATGGCATTGACTTATGATGCGGAGCTTGAAGCGATACGCAGGGCTCTAGAAAGTATGCATCAAACACTGCAGTGATCGCATCTTGTAGGTTTTGACACAGTAGTGTTTTGTGACTCGAGATATGCTCTCGGGGTTCTGAAAAGTGAGAAGTGTAGCACCCACTTGGTTGACGACATCTTAGATGGCGTGGGTAAGCTCGAAAAACTCGGGGGTAAAGTAACAGTGCAGGGGATACCGAGCCACGTGAATTTTGACGGCAATGAGAAAGCAGACTCCTTGGCAAAAACTGGGGCTGCCCAGCCTCAATCAGACGTCCAAGTCACTGATGTCCGGGCTAAGACCTGGCTAATGGACCACTTCAGCAACAAGTGGTACCAGAAGAGTGCTGACCATACAACTACTAGGGGAGTATTCGCTAGCATGCCTACGCCAGTCGCAGAGTTTGAGTCGCAAACACCAGAGTTTAGTGACTCAAATGTGAACAGAGCACTGTCCATCTAACTCATACTTAAGCAGGCTTGACCATAACAAGCACTCGAACTGCCGTCATTGCAACCTAGCCTCTGAAACAGTAATGCACTTGTTACCTTCGTGTCCTACGCTAGACATAGCCTGGGAGGTTAGGGGGGGGGGCTAAAAAAAAGTCCCCGGGAAGACAGTGTTGTATGGCACTGCACAACAGATGGAGCAGGTTTCCCGGTGTTAGCCAAGGTAGAAAAAAGAGGGCGTTTGTCATCAAACCATGCACAAAATATAAAGATTACAACGAAGACGCATGTAGCCACATGCAAAGCACATTACACAAAGGCTGTCGTGAAGATACAAGCAATTTGGTTACATTATTGGCAGCCAAAGCAGTTTCTACAAATGAGCAGTTGGACTCATCATTGACTCATCAGTTGATTTTTTATGAAAATGTGACCGAAATTGTTCAACAACTGGAATATTTAGAGCAATCAGTAATCCAATCAGTAATATTTGCGGATAAAATTCTTTTTTTATGTTTGATATATGTACACCATCTTCAATGTAATAAACTTTCATGAAATTTAGTTCAGTTTTATTGCAACAACTTTATGACATTTTAATGAAATGTTTCTAAAATGTGTGTGTGTGTGTGGGGGGGGGGGGCAAGTGCCACCTTGCCCCAGTTTTGCCGACGCCCATTACCTACATTGAACTTTGAACCAAAATATTCATCTATGGCTACAAAATCAACGCAGTAAGCCGCTTCACTTATCTTTGGACTTAGCAGCACATTGTCTCAGAATGCAAACGTTAATGATGATCCTTTGGTGACTGTATGACAGTGACTGAGTCTGGATAAGAAGGTAGTCAGTTAATCAGCATTCATATCAAGTAGGGCTGTTATCGATTAATTTAAATTTAATCGTTAACTTTTGAAAAATTACCGAATAATTAATCGATAATTTTGATTAAAGCATAAAATAAGATATATGACGTCATCCAACTAAAAATTTCAAGTGAAACAAAAACAGGCAATTATCATTTTTTAAATTGAAATATAAGTCATTCAATTAATTAAAATGTTGTTATTGTTAATGACGAAAAAAACAATGTTTAATTTTTTATATCATTTTCGTTATAAAAAGAGCTTAATTTAAAGTTTACACTTTAAAAAATCTTTTTTTAATGGAGAAAAAAAGCAAACTATTATTAATTATTAATAAATAATCATTTATTAATAAATCGAAAGTATTGTTTAAAACATTGTCTTTCATTTTAATCGCTAATTTATCGATTAAAATAGTTTTAATCGATAAAAATGTTAGCAATTAATTGAGAAATTAATCGTTAATTTCCGCAGTCCTAATATCAAGCAGTTGTGCCATGTTCTTTAATGTAGACACATGAAACATGGATCGCGCAACGCAGGGGCGGATTAAGACTGCACGGGGCCCCTGGCTGCAATCAAACGGGGGCCCTATCCATCCAGCGTACCTTAAAATATGATTGCTAACAGCTAATATAAGACTGTAACTAAATATTTATAATGAAAAAAGAAACGAACACGAAGAAATACTTGTTTAAAATGTTCGCCGTGTGTTAAAAGTTGAGTGTGAAAAGAAAAACTTTTACATCCCACCGCTGAAAATCGAACCCGACCCATTTGCATCACAAGCCTATGCCCTATCCACACGACCAGCGGAGCTTGTCTAAATTGAGAAATTTTAAAAATATAAACTATATTTTATACTATATTCTCTAAGTGAGCCAAGTTTTATAGATTATTAAGACTGTCAGGTCTGAATCGCGCAGTGTTAAGAAGTCGTAAGAAATTTCCCGAATCGTGTTTTTTTAGCCAAACTTTTTAAAATGGGAATTTAGGAATTTATAAGGATTTTGCCTAACATATGGGAATTTTTTAGATTAACAATTTAAAGGAAAATAATTACATTCTTGGATGAAAATAAAATAAAATAATTTGAAACATGCTCATAAATAATATAATAGTCCAAGTCACTGGATCTGGAACGCTGAGGAGCGATGTACGACAGTCTACAGCAGTTGAAAAATCGTGTGGTGATTAGCGCTGAAAAAATATTTAATATGATGACGTCATTGTTTGGTGTGCATCGGTGCGCAAAATACAACCCCTATAAATAATGTCCAAGTCACTGGATGTGGAACGCTGAGGAACGATGTACAACAGTCTACAGCAGTTGAAAAATCGTGTGGTGATTAGCGCTGTAAAAATATTTAATATGATGACGTCATTGTTTGGTGTGCATCGGTGCGTAAAATACAACCCCTATTATTAAATACTTTGCGTACATTTCATAAAGTTTAATATTTCGTATTTATCAAAAAAGGAAAAGTTAATTGGGCTTTTAAAAAAGGTTGACGCCGTAGGCGCCCTAAAAAAGTGGGCGCCGCTGGCGCCACGGCGCCCGGCACAATCTAGTTTTCAAATAAGAAATACTTTTTTGTGTTGGTGCGAGGCTCTTTGACGTCATATTTGTTTATTTTTAGCGTGTCTAGGTTTTTTATTTCGGATCTAGTTTTTTTTCCTGACGTTTTTGCTACGTTTTTCCCAACATTGTCACTGACAGTAGACTGCAGACAGTTTACAGTCAGATTGTGTAAATGTATTAATATTAAATTATATAATTAATCAGTCTGAGCCCGAATCATCATAAAATGTTTGTTACATATAAAGGACCAAATCATCAATAATATGTAAATATATAACAATCTATGTAACCCTGTATGATTGATTCATTATTAATAAATTTCAAAACATTCATTTTTAAAAATATATTTTTATCAATCACAGACAAATTTAAATTACAAGAGTATCCAAATAACTTTTTAAAACTTCATGATGTTAAAATTTAAAAATATAATCTATATTTTGGCTTTGTGGCCAAGTTGTTAAAAAAAAAAGTACTGATAAAATAAAAATTGAATGTACCCTATTAAAAATTGCCTTAGAAATGCAAAAATATTTATTATTTTTTAATTTGGAAGTCAAAAGTCATTAAAATGAATGCGAAAGCATTTAATTGAAGTTGCCACTTTTCAGATTTTTCCCCAAATTTTTAATGCATTTCGGAATTTTTAGCCCAATTTGGGAATTTTTTCACTCCTGGCTGGGAAAATCTGGCACTTAAGACTTCGCAACTCTGGAATCGCAATCAGTTTAATAGATAATGTTTATAAATTTATTTAATTTATTATATTTTCAAGGGTTCGTGCAAACATTTGTGCACTTTTATTATAAAATATAAAAAGTTTGGGGGCCCCAAATCGTCGGGGGCCCGTGGCTTTAGCCCGCTCAGCCCCCCCCCCTTAATCCGCCATAGGCGCAACGCCATGCGAGGTTGCCGCATCACTTTTACACCAAAAGCATAAGGAAAACTCTCAACATCAAGTGCCAGGAATAAGTTCCAGATACCAAAATACTCTTCAGCATCTACACAAGCCTGATTCAGTCCAAACTGCGTTGGGTGAGCTTACAGATGGAGGTCAAAAGAGTGCTGAAAGGATACGCTCAAGACTGCATTGAAGGCTTACTACGGCATTGCGCATGACTTCTGGGAGGCAGCAGCCAGCGACCGAGACTCGGGGTGCTTTATTATACGGAACGGTGCAGGAACGTGTGAAGCAAACAGACGACAACGACAACAGGTTGTTCAGGCGACAGGCCAGGAAAGATCTTCCTCGAAACCCTCATGATGACATCCCGGTTATATCTTGTCCGACAGGAGGTGGACGCACTTTGTTGTTGTTTTTATAAAATGAAAAGGATGGTTTCACAAAAGGCTTGGGACCCAACCTGATCAAAGTATCCTACCCAGTGTGCTGTGGGGGGCATTTCCACCAACAACACTCCTGATAGAGTGACAAATCCAGTTCCAGCAAGCTTTCTTGTGAAGAGATTTATTTAGGTTTCTCTAAACAACGTTTTCTTTCGGCATCCTTACGTCTCGCAAGAAAATAGTGTATCACTGTTGGTCTGAGGTGCATTTCCTCGTGTGACTGTGCAGTCCTTTATCCTTGAGTGACAGTCTTTACAGGGCCGACTTTAGGCATAGGCAAACTAGGCAGCCGCCTAAGGTCTCCGATTAGTGGAGGCCTCGCGCAGGATGCATATAATTTTTTTTATTTAAAGAGCGAACAACGACCCAGGTCAGAGCAACCAGAACCACCAAATCATAGTAATACCTTTTAACAGCTGTTTAGTTTAAAAATTGCATGTTTAAAATGTTATAGTTTACTGTGTAAATTCATCTATCCAAAATATTTTCACAAGATTGACAAATTTTAATGTATAGCCTAAATTTGCGCTAAATATACAACTGTTAAATATCAAATGTTTTAAGTATTAAGTAGTAAACATTTAACATTTAAATGTTAAATGCTGTTGTAGGAAGTAAAATATATTTTTAAAAACTCTAAGCATAAATTTGGATGTAGAAATTTTGTGTCAATGAAATTATTGGACGAAATTAAGCTGAAACTTAACTGATTTTTCAAAGTATACATTTTTTTTTTCGTTTTCAGAGCTTAGCAACGACAACAGCAAAACACAAATAAAAAAAATATTTTAGAAGTCGGCCATGGCTAAATGTTTTTTTAAAATTAATTTATTTATTTTTTTCTGATATGTTCAGTTTTTTTTAAAATTATCTATTCATTACTGAACATTTATGAAATAGTTGATATTTATCGACTTAGACCTTGAGCCTTATAAAACTCATTTAATCGATGCTCTTAGTATAGCATTGACTGTCGAGATGGGGTGACCTCTACGTGGTTCGACAGACGAGTAAGGTCGTGGTGCGCATTGCGACCTGAAACCGACAAACCCCAGGCTTGGATAGCCGAAGTCCGTTGTTAGGCGCTAGGTGCTAGTCATATATGATTACAGTCGCTGTACGGATCTTAGGCAAAGCATTTAGATGCAATGCCGATGATGAAAACCAAAGTACCCGTTGAGGGTCGGGTTACTCCGAGAGCGACCGTTTCGTCCCCCTCAATTACTAGCAACGCTGTTGAGCGGTGCCGGTTTAGGGCCAGGAGCGCCAGTACGGAATAGCAAAAGGTACCGCTAGGAAACGCTATTGGTCGCCAGCTCTGAGGAAACCTTCCGGTGGGGGTTAAACCCTAGTTAGGTCAGTGATGATTCCCACGCTTTGCGGCGATCTAAACTATAAAGACTCGTAAGCTTTGCCGTGGTGGCGCCAAAGTGATACTATGTTGATAGCGAGTCACCGTAGGAAAATTCCACACCTCCCTCGGGAGGAACACTTTAGTGGGAGGCGTTTTCGGCCCAGCGCCCTGGACGCCCAGGCGGCCGCTTGTAGCAGCGACCGCTCCGGGGGGGGGGGCTTCCCAGCCTTCGCACCCCTTAGGGGGCCAGAGGGCTGGGGGGGTTTTCCGGGAAGCCCCATGAAGAGCGCAGGCTCGGGACTGCTGATTTCTTCCACATGTAGGATTTTCAGTATAGCATTGACAATTCTGATTACTATAATGTACAGGGGAAAATTAATTTTTCCTGATTGAAATTAATTTTTTTAAAACTATTTGAGAACGACTATGACGCAAGAAAGCCTGAACAATCTGGTAATGTTATCTATCGAACGAGATATCGCGGAGTCTCTGTATCATTCACAATTTTAGCAGACTTTGCTGCCACCAGGGCAAGAAAAGTTGATTTTTGTTGAAGGTTTATGACAGGGGTCAGGAAACATTTTGTCGGAGAGAGCCATGGACACCAGATATTTTGTCTCAGAGAGCCATGGACACCACATATTTTGTCTTAGAGAGCCATGGAAACCACATATTTTGTCTTAGAGAGCCATGGACACCACATATTTTGTCTTAGAGAGCCATGGACACCATATATTTTGTCTTAGAGAGCAATGAACACCACATATTTTGTCTTAGAGAGCCATGGACACCAACATATTTTGTCTGAGAGAGAGCCATGGACACCACATATTTTGTCTTAGAGAGCCATTGACACCAACATATTTTGTCTTAGAGAGCCATGGACAGTTGTCGTTATTTGTTTGATGAAGTGATCGGCATGCTATAAAAATGTACATACATCATGTTTGCTGCTAAGAACAAAAGGGATATGCGCACCAACTGTTCATCCTTTTAATCAGGCCCGGTTAACCTTAACTTCATTTAGTCGGTGTATTAGCTTATTACCCGGAGTTATTTTTTTGTTTTGTTACGGCAGAATTCAGGAGCGGCGTTTGAGGGTGGCAACTGGGGCGACTGCCCCAGGCCCCGCGCTTAGGTAGGCCCCACGTTTCGGTCCTGAACATGTCTCGTCTTTGTTAATAGCCTATACATGTCGAACCAAAGAGTGGATGGTAGAACGTAGAATTTAATTTTTAAGAAAAGGTGACACGCGGTATTAAAATTACACAATGATCAAGATATTTCATATTTTTAAATACCATAGCATACTGGTGCTTAGCGATCTTTACCCCTACTCTGGCCCCGCGGGGTCATTGCTGGCACTAGGCCCCGCGCTTACCTAACGCCGCCACTGGGCAGAATACCAGAGCCAACACGCGAGCGACCGTGACATCAAAGCGTTATCTTAATAATAATATTCCGATCTATAAATAATATAAAAATACACATCACTGATAGTGGAGTTCGCTAGTGAATTATTTTTAATTAAAAAAAGTTTTCGCATAGTAAGCGAAGCATAATACCAGAAGTTACACAGCGTTGAGAGCTGCATGCAGGCGGGTTGTGACGACAGTGACGTCACCAGCAGACCTTGTGAGGTGGAAATTTCACGCCTTCCCCTTCTTGGTTTTAAAAATTGTAAGGGAAAATACAGACCGGACATTAAAACGAACTTTTCTTTTAACAATTAACCTGGCCGCAAAAACAAACTGACATGGCAACAATAGATAATCGAGATAACCGATTTTAAGTGGCAAATTCAGCCCTCTTTTGTACTCGCGATATTATGGTTCGGTGACACAAAAGAAGCGACATAACCGATGAGAAAAATTCTTAGACGAAGAGAGAATTCGGCGGGTCCACTCCAAAAACGTCGACATAATAGGGTTGGCGAGATAACCGAGGTCGAGATAAGTGGTCCGACTGTATAATATATATAATAAGGCTGCAGAAATTAACGATTAATTTCTTAATTAATCATTAAAATGTTTTAACGATTAATCGAGCCATTACTTGAAAATTATTGGAAGTCATTAAGTAACAAAGAAAATAATAATAATAAAAATATTGGCCGATTAATACTAAATTTCCTGACGGTTACACGAACATTTTGGTTTTTACTATTGACCGACGGGAATGTTTAAAATGTTGATACAGTTTGCCTACCATGGTTCTAACACCTCGCCTACTTATCAAACGAAATGAAAAGAATTGCAGTAATGGAGTGTGACTCAGAGACAGAAAATGACAACATCTCTTCTGATGATACGTAGGACGCAATAATCTTCTGTACAGAAGGAGCGTCTGTAACATATAAGATAAAATAAGATGAATTACTGCGTTACAAATGGAGAAGAAATTTCCTGAATCCATTAACCCTCTACAATGGTGGAAAATTAATGAACACCGATATCCGATAACTACATATATCTTATCTTAAATGTTACAGACGCTCCTTCTGTACAGAAGATTATTGCGTCCTACGCATTTCTATGGTTTGTGTTTAGTCCTGTATTCTTACTAGAGTTTTAAATGATGATAAAGTGTTGGCTTTCCTGGTTTCTTTAGGCAACCCATCCACGCCCGAATACCGGACGGAAAGAAAACTTGTATGTGTTTGTTCTTGCATATGGAATAAGAAAGGTGTTTTTATCTTTATGTCTATCTGAGGGTTGTATTAAGTTATATTTGTGTTATATTTCTAAATTAGAATTAATTGCATTATGTATAATTACTAATTTACTATTGGTTCTTCTATCCTCTAGTTCTAGTGTTTCAAGGTTTAATTATTTAACTAATGGTGTTACTCTTGTCAGTTTTGAATATTCTCCAGTAATGAATCTTGCAGCTCTTTTTTGGATTTGTTCTAACTTATCAATATTTTCTTTGATGGATGGGTCCCATACAGAGGATGCATATTCTAGAATAGGTCTCACCAGGGTGAGGTAGCCAAGACCGTTTTATGCATACCAGTTATCTCAGTTCCATGTGTATTATTGTTCGGCTGAGGCTCCGCTGGTAATATCGCCAATTAGACCCACTCATCACCAAATAATGTCAACACACTTGACTTGTCTTAATTGCATAGTTGGTTAAAAGATGACATTTAAAGGAAACATTCCAGTGTTATACATATTTTCAACAATAACGTTTAATGTGTTACTTATGGCATCATAAATTAAAATTTTTGGCTTTAATCGAAATTAACAATTAATTAATCGTTGAGCCTTAGCCTTAACTCTTCATGAGAAATTAAATATGGGCTAAAAAGTGTGTGTGGAAAGGGGAGCCTTTTTCCGCTTTTTTTTTTTTTTTGAGACGCTCCTTCACTTGAGGTTTTTTTTCAATAAAATATAATTTTTACATTACGTTTATTTACAAACAGATGTATATTTTAAAATTATTTAAGTGTTAGAATTGTGGAAATACATATTAGGTATATATCCTAATAGATAAACGGCACACTTTTTAAAATGGGACATAACTAACTGTCCTGTGATAATCTCGTCAAAATCTCGGCGGATATTTATTTTTATTTAGTGGACAGAGAAATAGTACTTCAACATTCGATAGTGAATCCTTTGGTATGTGTATTTTTTTAAATTTAAATTTCTTGAAATATATGTACTTTCAATTTTTATTACTTATTTACAGCTTAATCCAAAGACAATTTCATTTAAATGGTATTATTTCTTATTCATGGTGTATGAATATTTTAGTCGGCCATTTTATTCAATGGTGGATGCTCTTAGCATTAACCGTGGGTACCACAGCAAATAAATAATATTTGTTGTACTGAGCCTGTCTTATGAAAATCATTTTTAGACCTAAATAATAAAAATATTGCTGGCCTATTCATATGTGAGACGGAATCATCGGAGCCTTTTTGTATATTAAAATTCGTGTTGTATTAAAACACGACTCGTCAATCCATCCAAGTCCAATGACACACTGTCGACTACTCGCCTATCAGCCTAGCACTAGAATTGAGAAAGCTGTACGTGAAAATAATCTAATTATTAGTAGCATAATTATACTTAAACCTCCTTTTTATAGCATATGAAATGTAAAAATAATTTTCATAAATTATGCTGGTATAAAAATAATTATAAAAGTTAAATTTTGGTTGAACTATTTGCCAGCCAGATTATGATTATTCTGATTATAATTTTTAAAAAAAATTATAATCCTGAAACTGAATTATTTTAATTTTATTAAATTTATTTTGGATAATCATGCAGTTATATGTCCTGAACTTTAATTTACTTTTTACTTTACTGCTTGTTAATTTTTTTACATGCTGAAAAATGCAGAGTTCTGAAATCTGTAAGAATTAGGACATAAGTACATTACTAAGCCAGGCACAGTGACTGTTTCCAGAGTCCAGAGGTTTTCCACCCCTGTAACTGTAGCCTGTAACTGTAACACTTTTTGATCCTTTTTTTTTTCATGTTTGTGGCATGTGATGCCTGCTGACCAGTGGTTTCCTTTATGTCATGGAATAGATGTTTTCCTCAAACTGGACTACAGTCACAGAATGTATTAAATTTAGATGTTAAATTTATAATTTGTGATTTAAAGCACAAGATAACCACAGAGTAGAATTATTTCCATTCTTTTTTTTTTCAACATGGGAATAGTAACAGGCAAAAAAGTATCTTTTAGGATAAGAATGGTTATCTTATGTATCCGAAAGACCGTATTGAGTTAAAACTATTTTTACCTGTAGTTTAGTACTATTATTTTAGTAATAAAGTATAGCGAAATCATATCTTCGAAAAAAAAAACAGTATAATTACCAATAAACTTTGCAAATCAAGCGATAACACTAGCGAGGTAAAAAGCTACCTTTGCGGAAGTCAAAAACATCGTTTTCACGCACTGAAGAGTTTTTATTTTCTGTAATTAAAGAGAGTTCTATCGAGTCGCGCATGGTCGTGCTTTGGTAAACAATGGTAAATCGCGCATTATCACGCTTTGACGCATTAAGAGTTAAATACTCAAGTTATTAGCATTATAAAAATGGCACAAAAAAGGGCACAAAATGTGGATGATAAAAAACTTTTTAAAAAAATTGATTATGAGGCCTTAGAAAAAAATTCATAACTATTGAATGTCTTGACTCAAGACTTGAGCTACAAAGTTGATCTTTTTTTGTTTATCATTTACAAGGCTCTATACAGCTGTATTACTTTTATATTTTTAAAATTAATTTGAAATTTTCACCCTAGTACCTATAGGGATGTTCATAATATGGCAGAAATCTATTAATAGAAATATTATATCTAAATTTATCTTTTTTAAGGACAAATTTCATAAAAAATTAATAAAAGATAGGAGTCAATACGTGAATGTAAGTATATTGAGAATGATTGATCTTATCAGCTAATTTTTAATTCTTAGTTAATTTAAGACAGCTAATAGGACTTGCAAAATAAAAAATAATTTCGTAATTATACTAAGCTAACAATTTTGAGAACATAGTGATTTGACTGTATTTATGCCTCAAAACATTGTTCCGCTAAAATGTAATCTAAAAATAGAACATTACAAAATGAGCTATGACGTTTTCCGGTTTTAGAAATGAAGAACCCTACTATAACCCTAACTGTCCCTTAAAGTTTAAATTTAAGTTTATATAATTTTTTGTTGCCCTAAAAACTTGTTTAAATTGATATTGCTTTACAAGATGTGGTAGGAGTCTCCTAATTTAAGGACATGGACAAAGTGGTACTTAGACTTCTTGCTCTATATACTCTGTAACAAAGTATTGTTGATGAACCATGGCTGTTTCTTTCACTAGTGAGTGTAGTGTGTTTCAGAATTGACTGTAATTTTCTAAAAGCAATTAATTTATTTTACATATTCTTCTTCTTTGTTCTCAATATTGAATATTGAGTTTTGCGTGCCACGAGTTTTGCGCCAATTGGCCCGTGGTCTCCGACTTCAGCCTGCTGTATTTTCTGGATTTGCTTCCATAGCCTTTGGTCAGCCAAGACCATCTGCAAGGCAGCAGTTGTTTTTTTGGCAAGTGATGCAGCGTTCACATGCCACGGCTAAGGGTTCCACGCATTACCCCACTGCTTTTCACCCATTAGGAGCTGGGTGGAACTCTGGGACGCCCTAGGCCCCGGGAACAAGTCCATGGCTTCCCATGGATTCGAACTCGTGACCATCGGAACGACAGTCAAGCGCGCTTGCCACTCAACCACCGCGTCATATAAAAACTGCCATTTATTGTTAAAAATATGCAACTTCTCTATCATGGTATTTTTTTCAACCATTCATAGATTTTAATTATTGCCTGTTATTTTCTATTAATTCTGAAACCCAATTCTTTTCCACTCCCGTAATTTTAAGATTTTTCTCTTATAGTATTTGAGAATAATTAATTTTTTATCAAAGAAAATAAAACATGTTATCACTTCATGGGTTACATTAAAATTTTCTTTGAACTTTAGTTGCCTATTTTGGTATATTCCCCAATCATCGTTGCGGTTTATGCACTAAGTTTTGCAAGCTGAGTAGCTTAATTAACTCTTTTTCTCCGGAACAACGCTCCCATCGTTGATTTCATAATGACGTTTCTGCCGAATCAACGATGGGAGCGTTGATGTATTAAAAGTGAATAGTTTCGTTTCTTTTCATAGTTATTTAACTAAAATTAGTTTTAATGTATTCTAGAATGATTTCCCTTGAATTAAAAAGTCGGAAATCCTTTGTTTGAACGTGTTTTCACCACGAAAGAAGCGTTTGAAAGGCTTGTTTTCATTTTCGTTTTACTTTTGTTTACAAACATGGATATTCATCTAGCTCATCTGGTTATTGATCTAATATTATTCTAAATACTACGATGATAAACAAGAACAAGGTATAGTTTTTTAAAATGATTATTGAGATATTAATTTTAAATTGCCGATGAAACATACGCTTAGTCTTAGTGCTAGTACTATTAGTTTATTAAAAAAAAAAATAAGTTGACAGTCATCTTTTGATGAAAATCATGTCCCACCCACGTCTCAAATCTTGATGAATTGATAATATTTATACTACAAATAATAATATTGACTATATGTAGTGTAACTTGAAAGCTGCTAAACTTTTCACTAAAACTAAGTGCAGTTTTATATATAATTTAATACAATTTCTAGTTACAATTCATCGTATAGCTTCAAGTTCCATTGTAAACAGTTCAATTTTTTGTATAATTTTTCAGTGTGGGTGACCATGGATAATGAGCTCTAATATTATATTTATTTGCTTATTTGAAGTGACATTGTTTCTATTTGGTGTAAAAATGTATATAGTTTCTAAAAAACACTACTTTATTACATTCTAGGTAAAAATCTAAATTTTAGTGACTTTGATTGAGGTTTTGTAAAAAAAAAAAAAATTTTAAATAAAACTTTATTTTCTTTACAACAAAATCATATTATTTTATGGAAATAAGGTCAGGAGTCTGTGTTGCCTAAAAACATTATTCATTTCCCTTTAATTCAATACCAAATATATCATTATCTGTTTAAAAAAATAAAAAAGTTATTAACATTTTAAGAGGGCATGGTAGCACGCGACAAATTTCCAAAATAGATAATTCCGTCAAAACGTGGAAAATAATTACGGAGAAAAAGAGTTAAATCAAACTCAATGCAATAATTATTCAGTAAAATTGAAGTGTAAACTTCAAATAATTACCTCCTATAAGTGGTATCCACAGTCCACATCAAATCCTTTATTACTTACCCAAATCGTGGAAATGCAGACCATTCAGAAATAATTAATGAATTGTTTGCAACGTCCCATTTAACTCTTTCCTCCCTAACACAAATTTAATGCAAACCCCAATAAAATGTTAACCCTTTATTTCTCAATATTATTCATGATAGTGAGGCTGTGTGCCCGCGCCCCAACTGCTCCCCCCTCACCACGCACCCAAACAAAGGGCCCTCTGTTCAATTCGGCAGAGGGGTGGGACCTGGGTGGTGGCCTCCAGTTCCAGGATTTATGGGACTCGGAAACGACAGTTTCCGTCGCCAGCACAACGTTGTGTATATGGCGCCTTGCTTTTTGGGTAGGTGAAAATTACCGGTCCTCCAAACAATGACCAGAAATAGTTTCCATTGCCAGCACAAAGTTGTTTATTTTTGGTGCCAGAAGCTTCCAGCGGAGGTGACAATTATCAGTCCTCGAACAATGCCTCCCTATTGCATCACCCCAGCACTATGTATTTGTGTGCCGGAAACAATTATCGGTCCTCTAAAACAATGACCGGAAATGTACATTTCTGGCTAGAGGATATGAGAATACTACTAGGCCGTACTTTATAAGGGAGGAGAAAGCTAGATTGGGGAGAATCACCCAGAGAGTCACCGAGAGAATCACTCTGCACCCCTAAGTAGAATAGGGCATGGGCAGTAGTAGAGCTGTATGTTATGTATCCTGTTAGCTTAAGTTCAATTACTTATGCATCAGTTACTGTGTCAACATGAGAAGATATACCAATAAATCAACAATTATAGAAACTATAGTTCTCATGACCTGCATTTCTTTTACCTGTTTGTGTTAATTGTGAAGTAGTTAACAAACCAACATAGCCCACCACTTTACTACCATACAATGCAGTAATTACTACGTTTAACATTCATGTTCACATTTTGCATTTACTTACTGTAAAAAAATACTTAGTTTTCTTTTCTTTTTCTAATTTTCAGAATCCATTTTCAAGGAACCTGTCTTAAATAAACATGGGAGTTACATTATTCCACCTAAAGTTGCATCAAGATATATTAACCTCTAAATAATATAGATGTTATGATGCTTGACAAATTTATGTGTGACATATTTTCGTTATAATATATCAGCACTCATAAGTTATTGTTAGTGAAAAGAACATTTTCATTTTAAATATAAAAATATACAATGTCTTCAGCCCCTTTATCTAACAACCGCAATCGACCTCGAAATAGACCTAATCCAACTATGCCAAATAGGTAAGGTGATAAAATAGTTCAAGAAAAATATTTAACTGACCATTTTAATATCTTATTTTCAAATAAGCTTCTCTTTTACTTTTAAGTTTTACCAACTTTGCGTTTTCAGTTTTAAAAAAAATAGAATGTTGAAGTAGTTGTTAATTATGTTATGTATTTTCTTACTTAATTAGCAACAGGAGTCAATATCAAAACAGCTACAATAATAGGAGGGAAACTCCAGAGCCTGAGGTAATGTATTTAGTTTACATTATAAACCTTATTAAAATCCCCCAGTTTAAATATATGAATGGCTATACATATAATAATTAAAGACCTGTGTCAATAAGTTTTAAAAATTATTTACAAAGCAACTCACAGCTTAATTAAAACAGGTATCACAATTTTGTATGGGTACATTTTCAAATAAGTTAAATGCTACTATAATATTGTTTGCATGCCAAATAAAAAAAGAAATTAAAAATTCTCTTATTAATTAGTCTTCTTCACCTCCTGGAGTATATGCTGATCCTCGTACAGCTATGGTCCTTTGCAGTTTTATGGTAGGTATTGTTTTAAAAAAGTCTTTGTACTTTTATCTCATTAAAGTATTCCAGCTCAAAACAGTATATTGAAACTGAAAGTGTATTTAAGAATTCATTTATTTGGTTTGTCACAATCAAGTTATGTTGTTTTCTGTTGCAGTATGGGAAGTTTAAAATAATTGTTGAATTGTATCTCTTCCCATTGTGTTGAACCTTAGGAACTTGTTTTATTATCTTATTTAAAAGTTTAAATTTGATAATCTTATTTTTAATAAACTTGAATTTTGTGTTGTTTTTTATGGCAATAAGAAAGTGAAAGAGCAACTTCACTCCTTTTAAGGGGAGGTGCTGGTCAAAATTCTAAAATTTGTATATAACGTTCTGAGTGATTTTAAATAAAATATTCTTATAGGGTATAACAATAGATTTAAATTACACTAATTTTTTTTTCAAAATTTTTTTTGGTTTCCATGGAAACTGAAATAAACATCCGCCATTTTGTTTTTTATGGTAAATTTCAAAACGCTAAGGCTTTTTTAAATTAATAGTTATTGCTTTCAAATTTAAAATATAGATAATTTATCATGTTATAAAACTTTGAATAACGGGACTTTTCTATAGATGCTCTAGTTTAGAAAATAAAAATTCACAAAAATGGTCTCCATTTTTTAGGTCAAAATTATGGGTTATGGGATATATTTTTATCTGTATTTTCCTTTGTAAGGCAGTTATTGAAAAGTTAGGTTATTCAAATCTTTATTTGTGTCTAAAGATCACATAGAAAAAATATGGAGTAATTTGCTCAATTAATTAAAAAGTTATAAGGGTTTAAGTGATCAAAAACATCGAAAGCGAGAAAACTGAAAAAACGACAAAATTTCTAGAAATTATTAAATTAAAATTTTATTTTGTATAATTACTGTANTTTCGCTGCTTCGTGCAGTTATTTCATTTTTAGTTCAAAATTACTTTATAGTCTCAATCCCAAAGCTGAATTTTCATTGCAGACATAAATGTAGATCTTAAGTTATTTTTTAACACTTGGAATACTAAGATTTATACACTTTGACTTCAATAAAATTGAATTGAATTCACAATAAATACTTTCAAATTGAAAGTGCTTGGGCTTGGGCCTGTGTTGGAGAGAAATAAACTTCTTTTTTTGTCAGGGTTATCTTTTATGTACTATCTACAGATGTATCCTAGCAAGAGCACGGGTTAAAGTTAAATAGCAATCTAGGTCTAGTTTTATTTATTGATTATTAATTCTGTCCAATGCATATCTTGTCTTAGTCTTATTATCTCTAGTAAATACTAATACTATTACTATTATTGCTATTACTAGTTCTAGTGACAAAAATACGCTAGCTCATAGAATATTTTAAAAATTATTTTGGTAAAATTAAGCACAGTAGACAGTAGCTATTAATTTTGCTTTTATTATATGAACGTTATATGTTCTTATTATTACTATTTATTGGAATGGACGCTAAGAGTACTAAGACGCTTTAGACTTATATTATTTTAAGTTTTAGTTAGTTTGAGTTTGAGACCGAGTCCGAGTGATGAGAATACAAGACCCACCTTCATATTTACGTATTTCACGCTAAAGTGATCGATTTGAAAGTAGTTTTAGTGTTAATATAATAGCATTGTGCTATAGCACAAAACTCTGAATTTTATTATATGCAAATAGTTTATCGGAAAATTTTTTCTTGTTTACGTAGAAACGGAAGTAGTCTAAAGTAATTTCCACGGGAATAACCAATCAAAATCCTTGGTTTATTGAAAGGTCAAGGGTTATGCATACGAAATGTGGAAACCCCATAAGTAGGTCAAGAAAGTCTCATTTTTTGAACGCGAATCAACAAATGCAAGATTGGGTAAATTTTGATTGGTCGGGAATTTATATTCATCTAAATCTAGAGAAATCCAGCTTTCCACTGATACCACCTTCGATGGGGTTGGATAATTTCAAGTACTTGAATGGAGACCGTAAAAATACTGTATTTAGTATCAAAATACGACTTTACACCCCCTTATAGGGTTAATAAAATAATATTTTAAAATATGTTCTAATATAATATCACAAAATTTTTAATATGATTTATATTAAAAAATGGCTTTAGAAACCAAATAAATCGAAAACTAGAAATCCTTAAAAATGTAATTTTTTGCCAAATTTTGACCCGCACCTCCCCTTAAATTTTAATTCTCCCTTTGCAACAATTAAAATTATTATACTTATATCGTAAGCAAATAGATTTTTTTTAATGATGATATGTTTAACAATTATGTTTCTACTTGTTAAACATTTTGTTTCAAATTTATGTCATTTAGGGAACTCGCACTACAGTAAAAACAAAAAATGGCAGCACATACAAAGGACATACCACTGGCTTTTCTGAAAAGGTATTCTTTATGGACGAGATTTGTTGTTTTTTTAGATAAGGTAGTATAATGTAGCTGCTCTATAGCAAAACATTTTTACCATGGTTTTCAACTGATTTTTCACTAAGTTATTTGTAAGATTGTTAAGACCATTAGTTTTTGAGGACTGGTTAACCGTTACGGAAAAATAGTGATTTCTGATGGTGACACTAAAGACTGTTTCCCCTGCTTGCATTTAGCTCTTTTTCGCGATGCCCTCAATTCAGCAAACTAAAAGAAAATCTTTTAAACAATTTAGTAAACAGTGATGATTTATAGTCAATTTTAATTCGGGTTTTAAAAAAAAATATATCTTTTTAATAAAAAAATTTTTTTCAGAAAAGGGACAAGGATTAACTGTTCTAATTAAGAGGTTAAACTGTGCGTTAAAGTTATAAAAAAAAAAAATTAAAAAATTGATCCTCTACCGACCATGAAGGTCCATGGGAGCAAGTGAAGTAGCGTTCACAAGTTTCATTGACCACTAACGAGCATGGGATTGTGTGGTTAGCACAGTGCCCTGGGGCCTTGCCAGTACCATGGCTTGAACTCGCGAATCGAGTTCTTGCAGTGGTTCGGTAGTCCAGCGCGCTACTACTTAGACCACCGCGCACCCTGCGTTAGGGTGGTATTTTTCCTTAGTATTAAAAACCCATGACTGACCTTGTCCATTGGTGACGTTGTGTTTATCTCTCATGTGTGCTATGCCGGTCAAATAGCTAATTAAAAAACAATAATAATAAAATTATTAAGCTTACAGAGTAAACAGTCATATGATAAAATGGAATGATTTAAAATACCATATTGTTTTTCAATTGTCATTTTGCCAAAATTATTTAATTTTGCGGCGTACTGGGCGATCCCCCCATCCTTCCTGTTCCAGTAGTAAATAGGGTTAAAGCTGAACTAGCCTTACTCCCCTTCCAACGCATGACAAAAACCATTTTAAAAAAAAAATCAGTTTTGATATTAATGTGGTAATCTTACGTCAAATGCCTTTGACATGCAGGAAAACTGTCACTAACAGATCAAACTCAAATTTGAGGACTGATTAATAGGCTTAACTGATTTGAGGGCTGTATCTTTGCTACATCTATCAAATGACTCTTGTAATATAAATAGTAACAGTTGCGGCCTTTACTGTTGTTTACATCATACGAGCACTCTGTATTAACTCTCATACAATGAGCCAACAGTTAAATTTAAAAAAATCATTCCTTAGCCATAGGCGAACCAAAACTAATCGTGATGACTTGTACATTATTTATAGAAAGGAATTTTAAGAAACGCTTTCAAGGAAACGCTTTGATGTCACGGTTGCTTGTGTATTGGCTCTGGTATTCTGCGGTAGCACAACTAAAAACTAACTCTGGGTAATAAGCTAATACCGACTTAATGAAGTTACGGTTAACCGTTCCTGATTAAAGGAGACCGGTCCTGATCTGAGGACTGGTTAACTGTTAAGAACCTTAGTTATTTTCCACAGTCAAGTTCAAGAAGTTTATATTAAATTCCATAATTATTCATACAAAGAAAAAAAAATTATATGCTATTACAATCAAAGAAGGAAAAAAAGGTGTATGCCATTGCAAACACAAGGTTAAATCAAATGCCAAAACCTATTTGACGTAACTTAAAGATTAAGTGTTCTTGCTGTTTATGTTCTGTACTTATTTTTACAAGAACTGTTAAAGCTTGCAAAATTATCAACTGCAGCAATTTCTTTTTCTTAATTTTGAAGGATTTTAGTTTATTTGGAAAACTTAATTGCTTTTTTCAAATTTGTGAGTTTAAAAATTAACATAATTTTGAATCTTCAGGGGGATATAGCACTATGTGATGTGAAGTTGGATGATGAGGACAATTCTTTGAACCCAACTTTGCCAGGCATCATTATTCACAAGGAGCGCTTTGTTGTATGTAAAACTAATGGTGTAGATCTCAAAGGACTCTGTAGTGGTAAGTTTAATTGTTTTAGTTAACATTTAAATTGACAAAGCGTTGTAATGCGCACCTAGTCACACTACCAAAGCGCGCCTCAATAGAATTCTCTTTAGAAAAGAAATTACAGAAAATAAAAACTCTTCAGTTCGTGAAAAAAAAGGTGTATTCAACTTCCGGCAATGGCGGCCATTTCCGTCGCTAGTGTTATCGCTCGATTTGCAAAGTTTCTTGGTAGGTTTTAAGGTTTGTTGGTTTTTTTTTTTTTTTTTGAAGATGCGATTTTGCTATACTTTATTATAAAAAATAATGGTACTAAATAACCGGTAAAATTGGTATTACACTCAAGACGGTCATTTAGATATGTAAAATAACCATTCTTATCCTAAAAGATGAAGTCAGTATGACTATAATAATAAATATAAATTTTACGAAATTTTTTTATTTTATAACCAATTGATCGCAACATGGGAAATCCTTATGGGAATGAGGCAGAAGTTTAACAAAAACCTTATGGGGCTTTAAATGTTAATCCATCTAGTTAATAATAGCTTGACCACCAGCCGCACTGCTGCTGGCTCCATTTAAAATTTTAGAAAAGAACAAGTTTGTTTTTTAATATATTTTCAACTAAAATATTATCAATGTTAATTTTAAAAAATTAGCTCAATAAATTCTACAATGATCTGTTCAATTGTTTCATTATCTAAACTTCTTAGTTAAGCTATCTTAGTGACTTGGCTCAGATGAGTTTGGCTAGACATAACTTTTTAACGCAAAAAGATATAAAAGGATTTAAAAATAATTTAAATTTTCTCTTCAAGAGAAAATCTCATTTGTGAGTACAGCAGAAAATTGTAATAGTTGCTTTCTAACCTCAAGAGCGTCATATTATGTTATTTTCTGTTTTATATGCCACATCAAGCATTCACTGGTGGGAATAAGGGATGCAAAAATGATATTTATGACACTAGATTGATAAGTTTTTGTTTTATGTTATTTATTGTTAAAAAATCTTTGGCTTTAGTGAAATTTATTTACCAAATTTTAAGTAATAAATGTAGATTAATAAATAAATTTATGAAATCTTTTTCCCAGCATCATCAGATTTCATTGACTCTGCAATAGTTAGTAGAGCGAATGGAAGTAATGCTGATGGATCACTTCGGGAACTGCAACCTTGGCAAGATGATGATGCCTTAGATATAAATCAATCACTTTCTCTTGATGACTCGGTAATGATACAAGAGCTTAAAAATTCAAGCATATATTGTTTAAGTAAAATGTGATATTTATGTTTACAAAAGATATAAATCAAAGATTTAGAATTGTACTTTGCAGATGCATAGGGTTCGTTTATTTATTACAAACTGACACAACATTATCCACATGTTACATATTTTTTTATTATCTAATTGATAACAGAAAGGTGGTTGGGAACCAACAGCCATGTTTGCAGTGAATACTGAAAAGTTTAATGTTCAAACCTCTTATAATGAGGCAATGCCTGAATACACGTAAGTAAAAATTTTAACTATTATTTTTACCTAAATTTTGCTTTTAGCAAATGAGCATAATTTAAATTTTTTAATGACAAATAAAACACAAAATTCAACAGAACTAGACTTCCTGACCCTACATCTGAAGGATATGAAGAGAGACAGAGATTTGCACAAAAACAAGCTGAAGAGATTGAACGCAGTGAAGCCTACCAAAATAGGATAGCCAAGGAGCTTTCAGATGGCGATGAAGAGGGACGTTATTCAGCTGTTCACAGAGGAGGCGATTCACAGAATATTCACCGTTCACTTGAATCTAGCAACAGTGGGGGGAAAAACACGTATGTTGTAATAACATGGATGCTTGAATATGTACTTAGTCTCTAAGGCATCAAATCAATCCATAGTTTTCAAACTGTCTAGAAATTATGGTCTCTTTAACTCTTAAAGCCCCAAAGTGCTGTAATGCGCGCCTCAATAGAACTCTCTTTAGAAACGAAATGACAAAGTAAAAACCCTTCAATCCGTGAAAGATGATGTATTCAACTTCCGGCAATGGCGGTCGTTGCCAGCACTAGTGTTGTTGCTCAATTCACCAAATTTTATGGTAGTTTTAAAGGTTTGTTTTTTTGAAGATGTGAATTTGTCATACTTTATTATTAACTCTTAATGTACCAAAGCGCGGTAATCCGCGGTTTACCGTTTAGTACCAAAGAGCGGTAATGCGCGGCTCAATAGAACTCTCTTTAGAAACGAAATTACAGAAAATAAAAACTATTCAGTGCGGGATGAACGATGTTTTCGACTTCCGGCAATGGCGGCTGTTTACCTCGCTAGTGTTATCGCTCGATTCGCGATGTTTTTTTGAAGATTTTACGGTTTTTTTTCGAAGATGCGATTTTGCTATACTTTATTACTAAATTAATAGTACTAAACTACAGTTAAAAATAGTTTTAAACTCAAAACGGTCTTTTGGATACATAAAATAACCATTCTTATTCTAAAAGATGAGTTCAGTATGACTATAATAATAAAAATGGATTTAACGCAATTTTTTAAATTTCATAACCGGTTGATCGCAATTCGGGAAATTCTTATGGTACTGAGGTGGAAGTTTTCCAAAAACCTTATGGCACATTAAGAGTTAAAATAATATTACTTCACTACAGGTAAAAATAGTATTAAACCCAAGACGGTCTTTTGGATATGTAAAATAACCTAAAAGATGAAATCAGTATGACAATAGTTATTTAAATGCATTTTATGCAAATTTTAAAATTTCATAACCATTTGATCGCAATATTGGAAATCCTTATGGGATTGAGGCGGAAGTTTATTGAAAACTTTCTGGGGCTTTAACACTTAATAGCCATTTCTTAGAACTTGAAGTTGATGTAATGTAATAAATCTAGCACATTGCATTTTGCAAAAACTTTTAACTCTTAATGTGCCATAAGGTCTTCGGAAAACTTCCGCCTCAGTCCCATAAGAATTTCCCAAATCGCGATCAACTGGTTATGAAATGTAAAAAAATGCGTAAAATCCATTTATATTATTATTGTCATACTGACTTCATTTTTTAGACTAAGAATGGTTATTTTACGAATCCAAAAGACTGTCTTGAGTTAAATACTAAATTTACCTGTAGTTTAGTACTATTATTTTTATTATAAAGTATAGGAAAATCGCATCTTCAAAAAAAAAAAAAAGTAAAAACTTCCAAAAAAACTTTGCAAATCGAGCGATAACACAAGCGCGGGCAACGGCCACCATTGCCGGAAGTCGAATACATAATTTTTCAAGCATTGAAGAGTTTTTACTTTCCGTGATCTCATATTAGCGAGAGTGCTAACTAGGGACGCTTTAGTAATAGCGGTCAGGAGCGCATTACAACGCTTTAACACTTTAAGAGTTAATCAAATAACTTGCATGGTTCAGTGTTAGTTTTTATCAAGTTATTCTATATTTCAGATATACAATTCCATCTTTAAGAAGTGACAGTGAAACAAATACCATGCGTAATGGAGTGACACGAAATCAAGGGAGGACATTACAGAGGCAGAATTCTCCTTACAACTCTTCTAGCCAACAGCAACAACATTCACATCAACATTTACAAAACAGACAGCCAATAAACAGTCATTACCCACCTCCACCAGCGGGGTCACTCAGAAATCAAGGGCCTCCATCTGTTCATCGACAACAGTCGCAGAATCATACTTCCCCATCACACCCTCATCAGTACCAACAACAGCCACCACCTCAACACCAAACCATGCAGTCACACACACAGCCACAATCTCAGCATCAAAGACCTTTGCCTCACCAGCAACCACCTATAGTTTCTCCTGCACAACACACAAATGCCAAATCTCAAACCCCTCTTCATCATCACTCATCTTCCCCATCAAATATACAATCTTCTTTGCCACAACAGCCTCCTCCTCAGCATCAGTTGCCACACAAAATCAGTCCACCCCAGGTCCAACATAATGTAGCATCTAATAAAGGTGCACCAAGTGTTAATGGGCCAGCAAATATATCTCGACAGCCTGTGATTAAACAAGTTAATGGAGGTAAATTTTGGTCAATTAATCATGTTTCCTTTGCCTTTTAAAGGAATTCCATTCTTTATATGGCTAAAACTTTCAAAATAACTCCACTGTAAAATATTGAACAAGGAATAAATATACAGTCGAAACCGCTTAAGTCGACGGCGTTGGGGAATGAAAAATGGCATCGACATAACCGATGATCGAGTTAAAGCGAAAACCAATATGGCGGCAAAATATTAACATGCGCTTGAAATTTCTATATGTACGTGTTGTGCGTTAATTAGTGATGGGACGATTAATCAGAATCGTATCGGAATATCGGGACCCTATTTCTTCACTCTTTCTTAAGGTTGTTAAGACCGTTCGTTTTTAAAGACCGTTTAAGTTTAAATATAATGCCGTTTTGCGGTGATTCCCAGATTGAGCGATACTGTGGCTTCGAAGCGACTTGCTTGATTTTCCTTACAAGCTACACAAATAAGTAACCTACACATCCCCTCATTGTCCCCGAACCATTCTCTTCTGGACTCGGAATGGTCTATCGTGACCTATATATGACTCATGACAAAGCGAACTCTTCTCTATATAAACGTACACAAATAAATTAGGTACTCCTTTTGAACCTTCAACTTTGACATATTTTAATTAATTCTAACCAATAGTTAAATGGCTTTTGCACACGGCAAATTCTTATGAATGAAACAATGAGAACAAAGCAGTAGTACAGTACATGTAATGGTCAAAATGAGGTTGAAGGATGAATGGTTGCCAATGACAACAAGTTTACACACGGTACATTTTATTATTCCATACGATCCCCTCAGCTTACAATTCCTTCGGTAACTCGATGCTAATAGGACTAACCAACATTAATGGTGTGGGAGATTGAGAGTGGGGGTGGGTAAACTGTTTGTAGTCTGTTATATTATATATTTAAAAATCTGGGGAGCCTATGATTTTGGTATCGTCCCATCACTAGCGTTAATAAATGATAATGTTCATGCACGTGTTTTTAGAGTTTTTTTTAAACAACAGCATTGCCGTTATTTGTTTGATGAAGCTATCGGCATGCTATAAAATTGTACATACATGTTTGCTAACAACAAAAGGTATATGAATATGTGCACCAACAGACAGCAGAAATTTACAAATTTAAAATAAAAACCAACGTCGATTATCGATAAAAACTTTTATTATTCTCCAACACATCTCTGAAACTGGCGATTTAAGTTAGCAACACAGGCACAGGTCTCAACGCAAGTGGGCTATGATGACGACGTCACCAGCACACATCCCAAGCTGATCGCATTGCCATAGTACCAGAAGCAACACAGCGCTGAGAGCAAAACGCAAGTGGGCTGTGACGTCACCAGCAGACCCTGGTGAAACATTTTCAAAAGCTGGCGATTGGTCATGGGGATCGAGATAACCGATGTTAAGTGGCAAATTTGACCTTTTTTGTGCTCGTGTTATGAGGTTTCGGCGACTTAAAAAAATCGAATTAAACGACGAGAAAATACTAAGACAAAGAGAGAATTTGGCGGTTCCAATAAAAACCGTCGACTTAATGGTGTGGTCGAGCTAAGCGAGCTCGAGGTAAGTGGGTTCCACTGTAAATGTTTCTGTCACAGAAAATTGTTAAACTTGATTACATGATGACATGTAATTAAAGAAATCATTTAAAGAAATGAATATTTTCATTTAATCTTTTCAGATGGTCAGAATAGTAATGATTCTGCTCCTCTGCAAGTCAATCAAGCTGATTTGAACTCCAACGTAGTCATTCAAAAGATTCAAGACGCACCCATATCTTCCACGGCCAATACAGTTGTAGAAAATCAACAACTTGTACCAAACACAATAGCCACCACTTCCCCTCTTACAGTTCTTCCTGGTGATAGAAGAGTGGGTAGGAGCATGGAATCTGGTCCAGGTATTTTAAAAATTCCTTTGAATAATTTTGCATTTTGTGAAAGTTTCCTCTATTTAATCTTTTCTTACAACTTTCAAGTTTTATTAAGGAATCTTTTTTAAAACAAAATTATAAGCTACATTTTCAGGTGACTTGTAGCATTTGATGTGTGGGTTTTTATATGGTGAAGTTTTAAAATATTTTCTTTTGTTAACTCATTCCCAATGATTTATACATTTTACTATATGAAGGTGAATAATTTCCTTCTGCTTTTGATTACATTAGTAAAATATTTGTTTTATTTTTACAAATGTATCATTTTTAATAATAAAAGAGAAAATTTATAAAGAAATGAATTCATGACATCAAAAAGTAACAAATAATGTGATTTTTGGCACTTTGGGTGAACTCATGCTAGACATCTACTTACATGGACTGAAACCAATACAAGATAAAAACTTTCATATTTCATACAAAAACTTGATATATAAAGCACAGAATAGCCAAAAATTTTTGGGGAAGTGAGTTTTTGACGTATTATAAAGATTTAAATGCATTGGCATGCTTCCATTGGATCTCCCCAAAGACACATTTAATTGCTAACATTGGGATTGAGTTTAAACTATTTACTTACAATATTTGCATATAAAACCACTACCTTTTTTAAAACATTTACTTTAACAGAAGAAAGACAAAAAATTTCACGCAATTTACAGGACTTTCAAGAAAAATTTGTTCTGGTAAGATATCTATTGTTGTAACAAGTGGCTAATAGTTCATTCTATGGTTGTTAAGACCTCTGGTTTTTGAGGACCGTTTAAAAAAAAGACGGTTAATCGCCAGACCCTATATGCCTTATGTTTTGAGAATCAACGAGAGAATGTTTTTGCCTCGCGATGCCCTCAATTCAGCAAATTAAAAATTAAAAAAAACTCCCAAAGAATTAATTAAACAGTGATTTTTATTTTTATCAATTCCTTTTTGAGGACTTGTGATTAACTGTTTTCAGTAAGAGGTCCGGTTAAACCGTTGGTTAAAGTTTGCGAGGTATTCTTCCTTAGTTTAAATTTAAAAAACCCACGGCTCGCAATGATTTTTAGCGCATTTTCGAGAAGTCGAATGCGCTATTGCACCCGTTTTGTCCGTCCGTCTGTCATCACCTTTGATCACAGCATCCATAAGTCCTAGACCCATGATGTATATATGTTTTTTGTATGTCCTGACCTGCCATTTGTGCATCAACACTCAGTTACTCGATCCGTTAAAAAACCCCGTTAAAACTACCAAAAAACTTTGCGAATCGAGAGGTAACACTGGCGCAGGGAACGGCCGCCATTGCCGGAAGTCGAATACATCATTTTTCAGGCATTCAAGAGTGGTGCAAAGGCGTGCAAAAGAATTAGTGTTTTTTTTTTGTTTTTTTTTTGTTTTTTTGTTGTTTTTTTTGTTGACGTCGTTAGAATATGTGTAAAAGTTTAGAGAGTTTTACGTCATCATTTGTGGTGACTTGTAGTTGGATTAAAGAGAAAATAAAATTTTTTAAAATGTAAAGAAATGTCTTTTAAATTTAAAAAATGTCAGGTATATTCATTACACAAGAAAATTCATAAAAATATGTCTAAAATCTAAACACAATTACTGATAACTACATAATGCTGATATCTAACATAAGTACTGATACATAATACGAAAATGCGCTAACACATCCTGAGTTCCAGAAGGGACCAGGCTTAACATGATTTTTTCTTTAAAAAAAGGTTATATAAAGATATCTTATGCAGTCTTGATCAGGATAAAATTATTTATGCCATTTTCAAAAAGGGGCCTCAGGATACATCAAGACAAGATGACATAATAGATGAAACTACATTAGTATCAACACCAGTTACAAGTGTAGTCTCAACACCTGTTGCTCTACCACCTGAAATAGTTACTCCAATAATAGAAACAACAGATGTTTCCACATCTTCCAACAAGGCTGCTGAAAAAATAGAAGACGAGGAAACACCAGTTAGGTGGGCCAAGCATATTTCCCCCTTCTTAATTTTTAATAAATGAATTAAATTAATAGCCCTACACGAACAGGCAAAAAGAAATAAATGAGAATTTTTATTTTTAAAGCTTGTTTTTAAAAAAGAAAAAAAAATTACCTGTATGTATAATGTATTTATGTTTATACATTGGTTTTACAATATAATGTACAACATTGTTAAAATACAAAATACACAAATAAATTGTGTAATAAAAACAATAAATTTGAGCTTAATTATTAAACTAACACGACAGTTAGCGTTTCGACTAATGCCTACATTAGTTAGTAAGTACTTAAAAATGTAATAAAGTTATATTTAAATTCTTAAGGATTCCTTTCTTTTTATTTTAAGTAAATATTTTATGATATAGTATGTCTTATATATAAATATCCCCCCCCCCCTTTATCTGTCTTATTTATCTTTAAAAATTTTACTTTTTTTTGTCTGGAAAAATTATTTTGTATGCTAATAAATGAAGGGGATTTAATCAAGACCTATAAATCTAGTTGAATTTGAGATTATATTTTTAAAAATATATTATAATGTTTATTTCTCCCTTTAGACAGCTTTAATAATTTTCCATAAGCTTTCCTGTTATTTTCAAAATTAAGTGAATTTGAAAGGTTTTGAATTCAATTATGGGTCCAAAACATTTTATACTTTTATTCACAGTAAATCAAAGTTAAATCCCAATGCAAAGGAGTTTCGACCTGTGAGTATTTTTTTTTATATATATAGAAATATCTATATTTCCCCTTCTGTTGTAAACATTATTGAAATTCATATGTTAGCTCTTAATGTGCCATAAGGTTTTTGGAAAACTTCTGCCTTAGTCCCATAAGAATTTCCTGAATTGCGATCAACTGGTTATGAAATTTTAAAAATTGGTGAAAATGTATTTATAATATTATTGTCACACTGAGTTCATTCTTAGGATAAGAATGGTTATTTTACCTGTAGTTATTATTTTAGTAATAAAGTATAGCAAAATTACATCTTCAAAAAAAAAAAAGTGAATTGAGCGATAACACTAGTGAGAGAAACCGCGCTATTGGCGGAAATCTAATACATCTTCTTTCACGCACTGAATAGTTTTTATTTTCTGTAATTTCTTTTCTAAAGAGTGTTCTATCGATGCGAGCTTTACCGCGCTTTGGTAATAGAGGCTAGGCGCACATTATTGCGTTTTAACACATAAAGAGTTCATTTACTTCAGCAAAGAACCACTGACTACTAGTTTGAAATTTTTTTGTTTTTGCTTTTTATCAGGGAGCTTAATTTACTATTGGCAATGTTGTCACAAAAGTGTTAAATCATTTTACTTATCAAGGAACATGGTATTCTGGTTTAGAAGTTATAATTATAAAAATAGCAAAGTAGTATATAAATACAAACAAATTGTCATTTTTCCTGTGTGGAATTCATAAAATTAAAAAAATCTAGTGCTTCATAAGTGCTTAACTTTTAACAGAAAGCTCAGAGTTCGACACCGATTGCTACTCCAGTTGACTTGCAGTCTCCATCTCCTCAGCCAAGAACAACACCACCCCAAATGGTTCAATACCCTATGTACCCTGCTGTGTTTATAAATAATGCAGCCGCTCAGCAAAGAAAAAGAGGTGAGCTTTATTATTTTAAAAGTTTAAAAAAAATTATGTTTTTTTCAGGATCTTGCTGCTATGTACTGTATGATTGTATTTAATAGTTAGCAATGTTCTTCTCTATTTCACTAAATTGCTAATTAGTTTATGTTTTAAGCTTCGCAGTTGATTTAAGTATCTTACTGTTACAGCGACTGTTTCACTCAATACAGCTGGTGTCCCTGAACTAACTGCCCATCATGTGACTGGTCAACCCTTGTTGGCTACTCACACTCAACCTCACACAGTCATGTACATGGCTCAACCAGGCCAGCCATTACAGCCTGGATATTCCGTAAGTATTTGGTATATATTATTTGCTCTATTATTAAGTATTTTGCCATAAATTTATGGTTAAAATATGTGTAAATAAATAATTAACAATACATTCAATGCGCGCCAATTTTTAGCGCATTTTCGAGAAGTCGAATGCGCTATTGCACCCGTTTTGTCCGTCCGTCTGTCATCACGCTAGATCTCAGCATCCATAAGTCCTAGACCCATGATGTATATATGTTTTTTGTATGTCCTGACCAGCCATTTGTGCATCAACACTCAGTTACTCGATCCGTTAAAAAACCCCGTTAAAACTACCAAAAAACATTGCGAATCGAGAGATAACACTGGCGCAGGCAACGGCCGCCATTTCCGGAAGTCTTAGTATTATCAAAAGTATTCGTTTTTTTTTTTGTTGACGTCATTAGAATATGTGTAAAAGTTTAGAGAGTTTTACGTCATCATTTGTGGTGACTTCAATCAAGATCTTAGCGGCCCAGGGGCAGAAATTGAAAACTTTTTCGAAACAAGCTTCAACATTCAACTACTTTCACCAAGATTGGCAACTACGATCTATCAAACAACAATTGACGTAGTATTTGGGCGATTAGCTGATTACAATTTAGAATGTTTCATTTATGAGTCCTATTTCAGTGACCACAAACCACTTGTAGTTAGATTAAAGAGAAAATAAAAAAATTTAAAATGTAAAGAAATGACTTTTAAATAAAAAAATTTTCAGGTATATTCATTACACAAGAAAATTCATAAAAATATGTCTAAAATCTAAACACAATTACTGATAACTACATAATGCTGATATCTAACATAAGTACTGATACATAATACGAAAATGCGCTAACACGTCCTGAGTTCCAAAAGGGACCAGGCTTAACATGATTTTTTTAAAGGTACGGAGTAATTTTAAATTTAAAATGTCCATTCCACCTGATGATTTTAAACTAATAAACTCTGCTTTGCCATTCATCAAAACTATACCATGCTGCATATCAAATTTTAGGTATTGAAATAAAAATATGTTAATACTATTAACTCTTAAAGTCGCATAAGGTTTTCAATAAACTTCTGCCTCATTCCCGTAAGGATTTCCCGTATTACGATCAACTGGTTATGAAATTAAAAAATTTGCGTTAAATCCATTTATAATATTATTGTCATACTGACTTCATTTTTTAGGCTAAGAATGGTTATTTTATGCATCCAAAAGACGGTACTGAGTTAAAAAAACAATATTTACCTGTAGTTTAGTCCTATTATTTTAGTAATATAGTATAGCGAAAACGTATCTTTTTAAAAAAACGTTCAAACTACCATAAACATCGCGAATTGAGCGATAACACTAGGGCTGGCAACGGCCGCCATTGCCGGAAGCCGAATACATAATTTTTCAAGCATTGAAGAGTTTTTACTTTCCGAGATCTCATTTCTAACGAGAGTGGTATCTAGGGACGCTTTACGGATAGCAGGCGGAGACGCATTACAACGCTTTGCGACTTTAAGAGTTAAACAGTGAGACAAACAACCCAAAATAAACCTTAAGGGATATATTGCATGTGTATGTGAAATAGGGGAGGGGATTTTTGTGTGCTTTACTCACCAGCTCATAAATCAGGTAACAATAATCCAAGCAAGTTCATATATCTAACAAATAAGTCTTATTATATATCTAAAACAACTGGAAAGTTTCATTGCAGTAGCTCCAGAAATTATCAAGTTATGAATATCTTTCCCATCATATTTCAATTTAAAAAAAAATTCCACAATAAAATAGTTATAAAAAAATAGTAAATTTTCATAATCACTGTCAACACTAAGTCTTCAAATTTAGTGTCATTTGAATTTGATTCGTCCATGTCCATTTAAATCAGTGGTTCCCAAAGTGGTCCCTACGGACCCCCAGGGGTCCGCGGAACCGTTCAGGGGGTCCGAGGACAATTAAAATTGATTTGGGGGTCCCTGAACAACAAGTAGTATAAAATTATGGTGTTTTTTATTATTACGGAAATAAAAATAAAGAACAATGTATACTGTTGAAGAAATTTTAAGTCCTGAGTAAAATAAAGTTGTTAGATCTAAGAACAGAAAAAGAACTACGATATTCCAACAGCTGTAACCAATCAAAATGCTTGGTTAATTGAAAGGCTTGTCAAGTTTGATGCGTGAGAAAGGCAGAGACACAATTTGTAGATCATATAAAATACAATCTTTAATCGGAAATGATGATTGCAGGGTTGGGTAAATTGTGACGTGTCTGTAAGTTATATTTATCCAAGGCAGGAGGAATCCAGCTTTACATTGATACCACATTTGATATGATTGGACGATTCCAAATACATGAATCAGGGCGGCAAAAATTCTTTTTTTAAATTCAAAATTCGACCAAACATCTTTTTTAGAGAGTTAGCAAAATAATATTTAAAAATATTTTCTAATATATATTCTGATACATTTTTAAAAATATTGTTAACATTTAAAAAGTTGCTTTAAAAATCCCAATATATTGAAACATAGAAATCTCACCCGCATCCCCCTTATTTTATGCTGCTAAATGCATAACTTGCCTACAATAAACCAGAAATATCGTATTACCGATGTGTCTTCTGTATAATCAAACTTTGTGGAATGAGTCTATGAAACCATACAAGCATGAGGAACATTTAATGAAAATCCTTAGCGATAAAAACGATAACGATTTAATGTTTTTTAAAGCATTCCAAGACACATATTTGAAAACACCATCACTTCAACAACTCATAAGGTCAACATCTAAGCAAGATGACTAAATGACGATGGACTGCGTGAATACTACACTATTTCTTTATTGATTGCAAAGTCTGGAAAGCCCATTCCGATTTGTGAAGAACTTATTTAGCAGCTGTAAGTGAGGTGATAAGCACTGTGTTGCACAAACCAGCTTTCAACATCACAAAAACATTTCCACTGACCAATAATTCAGTCAAAATAAGGATTAGCAAAATGGTTAAGTGTGTTGAAAATTCTTTATGTTGAGTACTTAAAAAACGTCTGAATTTTCTCTACAACGTGACGAGTCCACTTTACCAGGAAATGAGGCTTTACTTTTAACTTGTGTAAAATTTTGTAAAAGAAGATCAATTTTGCCAAGACCTATTGTTTGCTAAATGCTTGGAAACAGATATGAAAGGTGAGGCGTTCTTTACTGAATTAAAAGAGATTTTTCAATGAAAAAGCTATACCCTTGACTAGTATCATTTCTGTTGCTACTGATGGTGCTCCGGCAATTGTAGGAAGATACCGAGGCTTTCTGACACACTTAAAACAAGCTGTAAGAAATGTATGTTCAGTGCATTGTGTCATTCATCGACATAATTTAGTTGCAAAAATCTTAGTATTTCTTAGTGAAGTTTTGCATGGATCACTAGATTATGTCAATGGAGCAGTTAATAAAATCAAAAGGAATGCCTTCAATAATTGCTAAACTTTGTTTGGAAAATGATGAAGACTATAATCGTTTACTACTTCACACAGAAGTATGTTTGTTAGCTAAAAGTTTATGTTTAAATCGATTTTATGCTCTCTTATTCCTAGAAGGCAAAGACAATGATTTGAACCAAAATTTAATTAACTCAAAAAATGACATAGCCCGTATGACATATTTGTTTGCCAAAATTAAAGAAACTAATTGAAAACTACTAGATGACCAATTAAATTTAATCAAAACTAAAAGCGTAATATCTGCGTTTGTTGCAAAAATTTTTTTTTGTATAAACAAAACTTGGGATGAAGAGAATGTTCTCAGATTCAAAATCTCTTGAAATTGCAAAGAGAAATGAAGACTTGTTTGTCTACTGTCAACACTTAACGGCTCTTCATGCAGACCTGAACCAAAGATTGGAAGACATTCTTCACTTGGATATTCCCGACTCGGTGTTGAACCTTTTGCTCGGAGACAAACTCAAACCCCAGACATAGATGAATCAATTCTAATACATGAGCAACTTATTGAATTATTCACACATGAGGAACTTAAACCAATGTTTGAACAAGGATACCACAAATTCTGGTTACAAAAAGAGATCCCAATTGTATTTCCTGCATTATGGGTTATTGTTCAAAAGTTGACTACTTTCCCGTTTTCCTATTTGGTAGAATGTGGATTCAGTGCAGTTATGAACCTCGTCACAAACAAAAGAAACCTAGATATTAGTGCTCATGCGGAGATGCGTTTGCTACTTAAAAACATTTAGCTGTTCATATATCTCGTCAAGTTCATCCCAGTCATTAAAAAACAACTTTAAGTTAAGTTTAAATAAATAATTCTCAAAAAAAATGTTGTATTTTAAATTAGTAAATTTGTATGCTAAACATTTATATAGCGTTTTCACTTGGGGGTCCGTGGGCAAGTTTTGACTATAAAAGGGGTCCACGGGCAAAAAAAGTTTGGGAACCACTGATTTAAATCAATTTATTTGCTTAATCAGCAGTCATAGATAAAAAAAATTAATAGATTATAACTAGTACTCAATGAAATCATTTTAATCAGCTATTTTTTTGTTTTGTTTAAAAAACGTTTTTCCTGAAATAACAAGCTCAAAACACGAAAAAAAACTTGTTCTAATCTGTTTGAAATTTCACCCAATGTTAGTTGAAACTTTTCTGAATAATAGTTTCACAAACTATTAATAAAATAGTTGAATGTAAAAGCCGGATTACTAATAAATGAATCAAACCTTTGGTGACACAGAGAGTGGCAGAAATCGCAGTAAAAGGTATGAATTGGGCTTAGGAAACTTTTGTCAAATGAAGTTTTGAAAATTATTTTCTTGCCAATACTTGAAGTCAAGAAATCAGTACGTGCAATGAATTTAAAGCAATACATTCCAACATATTTATATTTAAGGTTGTTAAGCCTGCTCATTTTTGAGGACCGGTTCACCATTCAAAAAATGACAGTTAACCCTTGGTCCCAGTTTTTACTATGTTTTTTGTACCAACAAGAGAAAGCATCGAATTTAAGCCCCGCGCTGTCTGATTTGACATCCGAGCGCCTATTATTTACCAACACTTGTGAGGTGCAATCAACTGGTTATGAAATTTAAAAAAATTGCTGAAAATGTATTTATGTTATTGTTGTCATCTTTTAGAATAAGAATGGCTACTTTGCGTATCCAAAAGACCCTTGAGTTTAATACTATTTTTATCTGTAGTTTATTACTTTTATTATTATAATAAAGTATATCAAAATCACATATATTTTAAAAAAAACTTAAAAACTACCGAAAAACTTTGCAAATCGAGCGATAACACTAGTGAGGGAACGGCCGTCATTACCTAAAGTCAAATACATCTTCTTTCACAAACTGAAGAGTTTTTACTTTCTGTATTTTTGTTTTTAAAGAGAGTTCTATCGGGGTGCGCTTTACCGCACTTTGGTAATTGAGGCAAGGCCCACATTATCGTGCTTTGTCAATTTAAAAGTTAATTTTAAAAAAAAAATTGTCCCAACAAAGAAGTAAACCATATATATATTTAATTTTATATAATAAATCGGCATGTTAAAATATATCGAAAGTTTTTTTTGGCAAGCAAGCAATCAAAGGCTCAACCAGACACCATGAGTTAATATGAAGGATTTTTAAAAATTAATTCTGGCAAACTCTTTTTGAATTAAAATGTTACATAATTTGTTTTTTTTATTGAGGTTAGAGGGAAAAAATATATGGTCTTTATCTTTTATTTTCTCGCTCAGCACCCAGATTTAATTTTTTTAAAGTGCCCCAGATATGATCTTTAATTTTTAGTAATTACTTGGATTATTTTTTTTTCCTTTTGCAAAAGTCATGGAAATTTCTTTTTATTTAGTGCAGGAACCAAATTATATTAATAGAGTAATAATTTATAAAATTTAAATTCTTGCATATAAAATAAATATTTATTTTCTTAAACAGTTTTACCCTTCAATCATGCCAAGAATGATAGCCCCTAATCCACTAGCAATAGCCCAAGGGGGACAACATGGAGGACTAGATCAAGCTCAACAACAAGTTCAACCACAGCCAGTGTTTAGTAAGTAAAGTTAAATTTTTAAACTTTCTCAAAAGGATAATAGGAATTATAACCACAGTAAGTCACAGACCACTTACATTTTAAAGAAAAAGTTTTCAAAATAAAAATTATTTTGTCACTTGCAGACTTTACAGAAAATTATTTTATCTTTATTAATAATTGAACTAATAAGTGGTTTCTTGTTGGTTGAGACATTTAAACAATTGATGTAAAAATTTAAACGTTATTTGGTTTTTGCTTATTTTTTAAGTAGTATTTCTTTGAGTTTAATTTTTAAAAAATTTGTACTAACAATTAATTTCACTGTCTTATAATTGAGATTATTGCTTACAAATTACTTATATAATCTTATATAGTTTTCAATTTTTATGTTCATTTTTAAAAAAAAGGATAAAAGCAAAACAAATTTGAGTCTCTTTTAATAATTATGTTCCCTCTCCAAATAGTGACAGCCCAACCACAGGGAGTGCACACACCAATGCCAGCTCCTATTAATCCACATCCTCAACCAGCACATGGTCAGGCTTTACCACTCCAGTCAACCAATCAACAACCTCAGCCTACACATGTTCCCAATCCTGCACCTTCCCCAGTTCAGCACCAGCAGCATAACTCCCAGCAGATTCCACAGCCTCTACCCCATCACATGTCCCAAGGACCACCACAGTCTGTGACCCCTCAGCCTGCACATTATACTCACATGAGCTATATCCCAACTATGCCAAGAACTACTATGTCTGGTCAGCCAGGTCTAACAGCAGGCCATCCCACAGTCAGCATCGGCTACCCAATGGCACAATACACACCTTACCCAAATGGCAATCAAGCCCAGTACCCTTATGCCCCTGCAGCACAGCCCCAAACTTCCCAAAATTCCTCTCATGGACAGGGTCCACAGCCACAATATGTAGTGATGCCAACACCAAGTCCACAAGGGCACCCGCCTATGCAGCAACACCCACAAACATACCCAGCAAGTATTCAGTTTCAGCCCCAGCACAATATTATGCAAGGTATGTCAACAAAACCTTTATAGCACACCCTACAAACTGTCAATGTTTTTAGTATAAATACAACACTGGTCTATTTAGATATTTAAAGCTTCTTAAATGCCTGTGTTACATCATTAAGTTTTTGGTAAAGTTTCAATGTGTCAGTTTTAAAAAGCTGTACACACAGTTTAATGTGAACATTATATGAAACAATATCTGTTTTAGAAAACAAATGTTCTATTTGGCAGGACCGCCTCAGATGCCCCCAAACCATGGACCTAACCCTAATCAAGGTGGCCATCATATAATACATTCTGGCATGCCTGGACTTCATCAACAAGTATCAGGATCACAACCTAGCATGTATATGCAGGCTGGTAAGATTTAAGTTCATAGTTAACTTGATACTTTAAATTGAATTTAGTTTTATTGTGGTGTAAAAAACTTCAACTTCTTTAGTAACTTCCATAGCAACCTACATTTGTTAGTGTGCTTCATCAAGTAACTGTTAATCAAATTATTAATAGGTGAGTAGACAAGTCTGATCAATTAATGCACCCCATAATGCACAAATAGATTTGAGTATCAGTAGCAAGTAACATACATGATGTGGAGATGGAAAGATGTCTTTCAGGGTGAATGATGGCATTGTTTTACATAACTTAATTTCAAGTTTTAATTTTTACAGAGTGTAGTAAAATGAACGCCTTGATTCTTTATAATGTGTGTACAAGAAATTTGCTTTATTTTAGACTAAAAGGACACATCATCCTAGATCTTATTTAAAAATAAGCCAACAACCTCATATTTTAAGTTAATTTAACTATAAAACAACATAAACTTATTTATTTTATTTTTGGAAGACTTGAGGACACCCTTAGAGCACATATCCTGTTTTTATATTTAAATAACATTAACTGTGCCTTTTAAGTCACAAATATCCCTCATTACTGCAGCATTATCTCTCTCTCTCTGCCCTATAGCCCCTCAGTACTACATGTCTAGAGAAGGCTCAAGGAGGTGACCACTGTCACAGTTGTTTTTTATTCTTTTTTTTAACTTTACTGTTAATATTATTGTTTTGATTGTTTCCTTTCTTGATGAAATATTAAATAAATAAATTATTATTTACCTCAATAAAAATGTTTAAAAGCTATAACACAAGTTAGATTATTTCTTATATAGCAAACCAATTAAGTGATTTTTAAATCATAAAATTTTTATGCATTGCTTTTTAAATAATTAATGTGAAAAATGTGCTCCAATGCTTAATTATTATTGTTTTTAAAAAAAATGATTAGAAAAATAGCTTATTATTGTCCAACCTAAAATAGCTGCCAGACTTCAATTTAATTGTGACCCAAAAAAGTGATTTTTTAAAATTAAGGTAGTAAATTTCAGTAATTCAGTAATGTAAATTAGGGAACAACTGGGTTAACATTTTCTCTGCGTACTAAAATTAAAATGTTTTTGTTTTTAATGACTACCATAAAAGCCAAATCTAATTAAAAGTCTGTATTATTTAAGCATTATTCATGATGGGGCTTAAATGTAGCTCGCCACTTATAATTTCATGCAGTTATTTACTAAGCATGTACAATCCAAATCTCAACGTACACTTTTGAGCATATAGAGTTTAAGAAGAAATATGTATTTTAATGACATGCTGTTTTAATAGATGAAAAAATCAATAACTTTTTAAAGATGGAGAATATATTTTTAATTTACTGCTTACAAATAACAGTGAAACCTTGTAATTTTGACCCTTGTTAACTCATCAATACAATAAAATAATAAAATGGCTCATTTAGCTTGGATTGTGAGGGATTGTGCCATTTCCAGTTGTTCCCTAAAAATAAATAGATTTATTAATTTTTAATTAATTTGAGGTATGCCATTTTATTTTGTTTGAACATTTTGTACGTTTGATTTAAGAATTTTATTTAATGAAATGACACTTTAAAATTATTTATGTAAGTGAAAAAAATAATAATGAATGATCTTTACTTTTGAAAAAACTTCCAATCCAAGTTGTACTGAAATATGAAAGATAAACTAAGCATGGTGTAAACATTCATAAAGTGTTGACTTCTTGGTTTACTTTTAAGTGGATTTTGTAGGTTGTACATTTGAGTCCTTTGCAAATTATTTAATGTGACTTGTGAAAGGTATTTTTTAAATTAAATTCTTGAAATTATAGCAAAATTGCAAAAAATGCTAAATAAATGTTTATCGTTTCTTTCTTTTTTTTTAAAATCTATTTTTCAGCAACGTTACAACAGTATCAGCACCAACAATAATGTTTACTTGGCCTTAGATATGCACGGTAAGAAACACTTTTAATATTCCATAACCCTTTTTTCTGATACTTCACCTTTTTTTCTGATAACATCTGACTGTACATAACAAAACATTTCAATTCTTTCACTAAACCTGCCCGCCAAACTGAGGACTTTTTTCTGGAATAATAACTTGCACGTATTATTACATATTTTGTATACATATTCAGACAAATTTTTGTTCTTGCATAGCACTGATCTATATTCTATATATAGGCTTCAGAGTTCCCATTGCAAGAGTGCAGTGTATTGCCATGTTGTCTATTTTGACATAAAGTGTAAGAATTCACTGATAAAACGACCCCAGAAAAGTTGAACCTGGACTGATAGATGTTAATGGAATGAAAATACACTCAAATATTATATTAGTATTTTTACTTACAGATTCAGTGTTACTTTTAGTTCACAAGAAACATATAAAAACATAACAAGAATCAATTTAACTATTTCGCTACTAAGCACAAAAACCAAAACACCCCATGAAATACCAAGCAAAGGGAGATCACTCTCAAAAACTTGCACCCCCATGTTAATTAAAAATATTTTAAAATACCTAAATGAAATATTAAAATAACAAACTATATATACAAAAATTGAAAATTGGGTTGATGCACTTTAATTTAGAAAATTCTGGAAAAGATTTCTTTGAAAATTTGCATCATTATTTTTGGGTGTTGAGCTCCGTTTTCTGTCATTAATTATTGTTTTATGGTCTCATGAAATTTTGAGAAAAAGTAGACCTTGTGTAGATGGACCTGGCATATATGGCAGCCTGTTGTCTCTCTGGTTCTACCACTGGCCATCTTATTGCCATCAATGGAGCACTTATAGCACCAATGTTTGCGCCCTGGCATTGGGCTCAACATGTGCTGGCCGTTGTATCGGCAGGATCTCCCTGAGACACTTGGTGTGTCAGGTTGCCTTCATTTTGTAGCTCCAGACAAAAGCTGTTCTAAAACTGCCGTCCTAAACACAAGATGATTTTGTGCAGGAGAGTCTGGTCCATCATCTGGCCTAGCACTTTTCATCAAAAGTAAGCTGTTGATGACGGAGAGATCTATGAGGTACCAAAAAATATACCTCCACCACTTGTTACTTGATCTGCCAACAGGATAGTAGGCACGATGCTGGTCTGCCAAATCAACCCCAAACATGCTAGAATTGTAGGTCATGACAGGCATTGGGATTTCAACGCCCCCCCCCCNCCCGTCCCTGCTTTCGATCGACATTGAAATGGGTGACCACAGGGTCAGCATTCGTCGAGATAATATTGACCTGCCTTTTGTCAGTCCATTGGGTAGCAACCAGCAGGCCTTTCTGTTTCATTTTTAAAGTCCCCCTCTTCTGCTTTGATTTAGGCAGAGGCCACCCTTGGGCCTTATGGTACACAGCTGTATGTTTTGCACTGTAGGAGGTCCTCTGCGAGTTTAGGGGAGGAAAAAAAGTTGTCAAAAAATACCTCATGGTATCTATCTAAATATGGTTCCAGCATGTTCATAACCATATTATATCCTAGGCCATGATCTGTTGTTGTGTTGTTCTTGCCAGTTTAAGTTGAGGATATATCCATTTTTTGCCTCCGCACAACACCATATATTGATCCCCCAAGAGGTTGGCTTGTTACTCAAATATTGCTTGAATGACAAGCGCCCACGGAAACCAACCATCGCCTCGTCAACAGACAGCTGTCAGAGAGGTTTGTATGCTGTTTGGCATACATTCCTAACATGATCCAGTAGTGGCCTTACTTTGTATAGTGGATCATAATTATCGCCGTTCCTAGCTGGACTGGAATGCGCTCACTATCGGAGAGGTGAAAATAGTGCCGTATTTTTTCATAACGGTTACGACCCATCACATCTGCAACTGCAGGTACTTTCCACATCTTATCCACTGACCAATGCAATTTATTAGTTGGTAACTTGTGAATTCCAAACATAATATTTATTTAGAGGAGTTTATAAATGTCCTTATTAGTTACCTCCTTCCACTGGGTGTCTCTCTTACCCTTGGCGGTTTGCCGCTGTTCAGCATATTTGTTAGTTTCAGCAACTAACTACTCTATCATGGTAGAGTTCATGAACAGCTTGAAATAGTCTAGTGGACTGCTGTCAATAGGGAGATTGTGAATTCCCCCTATTATCTCAGTTAAATTTTCCAACTTGTCTACAACACTGGTCAAATTGTCAGACCAAGATTCAGTGACAGCATCTGAATCTCCATCCCTCTCATTATCGTCACTTTGATCAGAATCACTATCAGAGTCAGAGTTATCAATATCTATTTCATTTTGGTCTATTTCAATATCTGACTCCTCCTCATTATCTGAATTATTACCTGCTGCATAATTAGATGTTGCATTCAAAGAATCGAGAAATTGAAAAGCCATTGTACAACAACTTTTAGAAAACAAAAGGGGGATGAGACTACAATCGGGCTTATAACTTTTAGATAATCAGATAAGTAGAAGGCCTGACAAGACGTAACAAAACAGCAAAGAACCTTCTTCAACAAACAAATAGTACAAAAACAAATATAAATTATAATAAAGAAATTAAAATTTATCTGCGGGTTAAATCCAGAGCCGGCCGAAGAAAATCAGAAAACACAAGTTCAAATTTTCACAAATGTAGTCAGACTTCCAACCCACGCAGCGTCTAAACCATAAAAGGTAGAAACATCCGGTTTTTTTTGGGTAGAAATTGCGTTGTTTCTACTTTTTAAAAAGCCGAGAGCTATTCCCAAGGTAACAATACCTCTCGTGGGATCGAATCTTATATGGGCATTGCTAGACGCCATGTCGCATTTTGGGCGCATTAGCAGGGAGGGGGGTATGTCGCATTAGTAGCGAATGAGTTAATAACAGTTACTCTAGATGGTGGCAATCCATAATTGTTTGTTAAGAAGAAATAAAACAACGCAAGAAATAATGTTACAATTTGACCACTTTTTTCAAAAGGTAAAAAAATTGAATAAAGTGAGTTTAAAAATGCAAAAACAAAGTGACGTTTTAGTTTTAAAAAATGTGAACAATATTTCTGGGGCCGTTTTGACTGTGGCGATTTCAACAGGGGCCGTTTTAGTTCAGTTGAAATTTCTTAATATTTGGAAACACTGCTTTAGAAGCTTTAAATTTGAAACTGTACTCATTGCTGTTTGTCAACCAATAACTTTAACAGGATATTAAAATTATTAAAGTTAAATCACATTTAATATATACACACTCTACCATGATAGGTGAGTTTCTGCCAACAAAGATTCTTTATTAATTAATAAATATTTTTGAAAGGTACTGAAAACCTGATTGCATCATTATTACCTTTATTCAACATTATTAGATCCCCATGACATGAAATAACACCCTTTAGTCACCATTACATTTATATTACCCATTCAGCGCGCTGTATCATTTTCACTGTCTGTGTCCACTTTAAAGGAATTAGCAGTATTGGAGAAAAAAAAAAGTGGGAAAGTTAAAGCACAAAGTGGCTAGTGATGACTATTGAAATTCCTATGAGTTATTTACACTTCCTACCAATTAACTCTTAATGTGCCATAAGGTTTTCAGAAAACGTTCGCCTCAGTCCTCTAAGAATTTCCCGATACGCGATCAACTGGTTATAAAATTTAAAAAATTGCTTAAAATCCATTTTTATTATTATTGTCATACTGACATTTTCTGAAGATAAAAATGGTTATTTTATGTATCCAAAGGACCGTATTGAGTTTAAAACTATTTTTACCTGTAGTTTAGTACTATTATTTTAGTAATAAAGTATAGCAAAATCCCAGCTTCAAAAGAAAACCTGTAAAAACTACCCAAAAAAACTTTGCGAATCAAGCGATAACACTTAGCAAGGGAAACGGCCGCCATTGCCGGAAATCAAATACATCTTCTTTCATGCCCTAAAGAGTTTTTTATTTTCTGTAATTTAGTTCTAAAGAGAGTTCTTTCGAGGCAAGGTTTACCGCACTTTGGTAACAACGGCGAGGCGCACATTATCGTGCTTAACACATTAACAGTTAAATAACATCTAGTAGCAAGTTTTTAATTTCCACAAAAAATGTATTTAGTTTGTTTTTTCTCTGTGAAGTACTTGTTGAATTATTTTTTGTAATATACTCATTTAACCATTAATTTGTATTGATCTTTTCAGAATGTGTACAAATGTAGAGAGATGAAATCAAGCTCACAATGATATATGTGTCCGTTATCTGAATGGATGTGTGCAATTTATGTTCTGTACTTCCCAATGACTTCTTCACATGGTGCTTCACTTGTGTCATTCAAACATGAATCCAGCTCAATAGGCATTTGCATTTGACTACACTGAAGATGGAATGAACACAATACCAGGAACTCATGTGGTTTGGCTGAAGATGGTGCACTAGTCACTGTAATCTTTGGTTGGGAAAGGCAGATGCAGATGCTCCAGTTATCTTCAACACTCAGGCCTCCCAATGCTTGCTGTTGTGTTCTACAGTCCACACACAAAAGACCACTGTGACAGTTTTTTTTTTTGCTTCATGATTTTATATGCAACAGGAGACCCTTTTTAAACATTGATATGTTTATAATACCTGGACACAATAATGTTTTGTGTGGAAATGGAATCTGGGATTTCACATACATGGATTTGCTGGATGTAAGACAAAAATTGAACTGGGCTCACTGACCTTTCCCAGTACAGTCCATGCTGAAGTTTTGTCGCAAGTTAAAAACATATATTTTTGAAGCACTGTTGAATGGAGCAATGCAATAAAGACTAGAGATTAAGAGCAAGTTATAAACTTATTAAAATAAATACTTGTCAGTCTCAGATTGGTTGTAAAAGTGTTTTTGTTGTGCACCCATTAGAAACTCTCAAGTTCTCAAATATAGCGTGTTTATCGGAGATAGCAGATGAGTGTATCCATTCATTGTAGTCTGCGGATTTTTCACATGTAAAAGTTGAGAACTGTGTCATCCTTTGAGGACAAGATTTTAATGTGGTTTATATCATTGGCTAGAAGCAGCAGTCTTAAAGTTAATTTTAAGTTTCCCCTAGGGGGAAGAAAGGTGTGCGCAGTTTTAAAAGATCATTTTCATTTTTTGAAAGTATGGGTCAAATTTGGTTTTCTTTTATCAAACCCCCGTTGTCCAGCAATGTTTCACGTCATACCCTTAAGCAATTCAGCTTATAAAGACGCCGAGTTGAAATTCACTATTGAATTTTATTTTCATGGAATGCTTTGGAATGTTAGCCTAGTTTGTCCATGTTATTTACATGCTTTGAAATATTGTGCATTGATAAAGAAACAAGGATTACATCAGCCAACCCCTGGGCGGCTCTATCAATTATTTGGTACAATTTTAATAGTTGGTTCTTCTACAACTTAAATTAAGAACTGGATTCATTCCCTTGGCTTCCCTAGGGTTATTTAGAGCTGGCAGTTTGGGCCCTCCTGGGTTAGTTTTCTTAGAATGTGAATGTCATTGCTGTATTGACTGATTGTGAACTGTGATTGTATGCAGCTTGTAGCTGAGGCCACTCACATGGATTAAAAGTTTTTCCCTAAAGGAGAGACACAATGTTTGGAAAAGCCATTTGATTTGTAAATAAATTGATGATATGAAGTGGAAAAAATATATGCAAATGTGTGACTGGATTAAATCACAAATGTTAAGTATGTCTGAGGTATAACTGATAATGCTGAAACATTTTTTATGGAGTATTTCATAATGTGGCCTTACTTGACTTGTATTTTTGGCTGCAAAAAAATCATTAGATGTAACTCCCAGAACGTAATTTTTATTGCGTACTCTTGTTAGTCTGAACAGCCAAATAATTTTTTTATAAAATACATGTCAAATCTATGCTTGTGTTACCATTGGAAAGAGTGTATTGATGAGAAAGTAAAAGGATTTGTGTGTAGATGATTGGGCTCAAATGTCTTAAATTGATGTCATGCTGTGCCACTCTTGCACGCATGGGTTATACATGTATGATAAAGAAAATGATAGAAAAATTCTGAAGACTCCTACACTGTGATGGTTCCATTAGAAAAATAAGAGATGTCTTGAAACACTGTGATGTGTCTATAATCTCCATCCTTTTCTAATGTACATGTGTTCATAGCAGGGTGTAAGTAGTTCTAGTGAAGGCGATATCATGATAGAATGAGCTACTTAACTATTTATGTCAGGACTTTTGACTTTGCATTTAGACTTGACTTTTAAGTAAACTACATGTTCAGCTAAAATCCAAAATTGTATAGTCAAAAAATTTAATTTTATCCTGCAATAGATGCAGCAAGCTTAGAAAATGACAGTGCTCATTTACAGAAGTGTTATGAGATATTATATAGCTGCTACATGCATCTTAAATCCAAGCTCATACACTTTTGTGAATTTGATTTTGAATGTAAGCAGTTAAACTTGATTAAATGTATCAATGCTAGGCAAATGTTGTGCATGGAGGATGCATACACAACATACAAATTAAAGCCAACAATTAAATATTGCTCACTACTTTAAGCAAATGGTCGTATGACTGACTTGAAATATTAACCCTTGAACTGAACAGACTATGAGATGTGATCTTTGAGATATTTGAGTATATAAGACAAAAAGTTAACAAAAATGTATGAAGATGAATGTTTCAAGACAATATTGATGTATTGGAACTTTGAGTATATCTAAGTGACATTTTAAAGCATTGAAGACTGAAACCAGATGAATCTTGATTGTGATGGCCTGCAAGAGATATTGAAATACTGTTTATTAGGCCATATATTTTTCTGAGTGTTTTGTGTGTTTATATGTATATTTAGTGTTAATGACATTTTAAACAGTGAAATTGAATGGCTAAACATATTTTATGGCTGATTTGTGAAAGATTTTCTTTATCTTAAAAATTGGTGCAGTTGATCATGAATGCATTATAATTAGTCTTGTGATGTATGCATGAGAATGGGCATGTGCAGAAGTGAACAATTTATATCATTGGAAGTATTATACAGATTTAACTATGTTCCACTAGCGAAATTGAAAGTCAAGTTTGTCACCCATATCAAAGTTTATAAACTAATTGAAAACTGAAATATAGGAACAGAATTTCTATCTGTATTTATCAATTTATTTTTTATTATTAATTGTAGTTTTTTTTTTTTAAGTTGGTTGAAATATTTGAAACATACATTCATAAATATCCCATTTCCTGTGCTTTTAAAAATATTATAATTGACACCCAAAATGTTAAAAGATTTAAGGAGTCTTAATGTCTACTTACTTAATGAGAATAGTGCTTAAAATTGTATTTTTTAAATATTTTTTTAAAAAATAGGTTCCTCCTTTTGACCTCAGCGAAATGCATGAGGAGCAGTAAGCGAATTGTGATACCAGTTATTTATGAATGAAAATTTAGATATTTTATGAATGATGATTTATGTCCATTTCTCAGTCCATTTCTCATCTTCCTTCTCAGACCAAATCTTCCTCACTTATCAACAAATGAAGAGATAAAAAAAAGAAAAAAAAAAAGCAACAAGAATATATTAAGCCTGAACAATTTTTGTTTGGAATGTCTAACATTTTCTTCCCGGAGCCATTTGTTACTAGTGCAGACCTTGAGAATGCTTTATTTTGTTTATTTACTGCTGATACATGGGACATGTCAGGTTTAAAAAATTCATTCCTTTGTGAGGTGAACAGGGGTTTTTATGTACTATAGAAATGTAAAGCTAACTCCCATATTGCCTAAAAGTAAAAGGAAAAGATTGTGTAAGTTGTTTTATTACTGGATGTTGGTATGATTACATTTTCATTGACTTTTGTAACAGCCCTACATAATATAGTTGCTCAGTAATGAATGGCCCGGGCAATTGTTCTAAATGTCATCATCATTAAACATCATGATGATCAATCATCTTAACATTAGTTGAGAATTAATTAGGATGTATTAAATTTACATTTTATTGCCTCTGAGGTTTGATCAATTTACCTTTTTAAATAAGTGTATGTACATCAGATTAGAATTATTTTTCTCCAATCTATGTTATGACAAATGTTTATCAACTGGAATTCGCTTATCCTCATGAACTCTGTGATGTGATAAGGAACGCAGCATTCATTTGTTTTAGCTCCCCAGACACACCATGAAATCCAGCAATTTACTAGCAGTTAAAAATAACTTTCATTTTGCTCTCCCTTTTTATGTTAGTGCATTATTTAGTATGTTGGATCATTTGTCGAATGTGAAAAGTTATTGCTGAAGGATAATGTATTTCAAAATGCTTGTTTATGAATGTTATATTTACATTAAGAGACTGGTCCCCCCCCCCCCCCATTCCGAAAAGTGGATCGAACATAAATTAGAATTTTTGTTCCATTTTCATTCCAAAAAGAATGATTTTTCATTAAGGAGAAAATTGTTTAAAGTCGTCATTAATACAAACTTTGCGTACAATCTTAAAAATTTGTTAATTTAGGATGTATCTTTTAAAAAAATTCCCTATTGTATTTTATCTTGTGAAATTTTATTTAGATCATTTTTTTTTAATTGGCCAGTTTTTGTGAAAGTGGAAATGTTATTTCTGGCATGGCCAATCTTTGTGTAGATTTCTGCCTGGCTGCGAACAAGAATATTCAAAGTGGCCATCTAAGTAAGGACTGAACCTGGTTAGTGCTGAATGATCTGATGTGCATATACTGTACTCATACTTCGGATACAGAGGAATCTGTGATTAAAATTAAAACTTTGGGAAATTGTCAGATAAAAGATAAGTTTCAAATAGGATGTGAAAACAAATGATTATTCTAAATAAATTTGAGTAAAAACAAAATCCCATGCATTATCAGAGTAAAAAAATACTTTAAAAACTACCAAAAATGGCTGACTCCTGTTATTTTTATTTGTGATGTTCTGTTCTTTTGTTGACATTTTCTGTATGTCAGTTTGCTAAAATACTGCAAACCTGTAAAATCAAATGACAGATTCATTAATGTTTGGAAAGCATTATAATTATATAATTTATTCTGTGTACATGCCTTACAATGACATATTAGTGTGAAAACTTGATCTCTGTTAAATGTTCACCATTTATAACTAAACAGAAACCAATGAAGTAGAAGAGGAATAAAATGAATTGATATATATTAGAGCTGTTATCGATTAATTTAAAATTAATCGTTAACTTTTGAAAAATTACCAAATAATTAATAGATAATTTTGATTAAAGCAAAAAATAAGATTTATGACGTCATTAAACTGAAAATTTCAAGAGAAGTAACAAAAACGGGCAATTCACATTTTTATGATATAGATATAACTAGTTCAATATAATGTCAATGAATTTGAATTTTGTTATTGTTAAGTAAAAACAATGTTTAATTGTTGATATCATTTCCCTAATAAAACAGCTTATTTTAAAGTTTACATTTTAAAAATCTTTTTTTTTTTTTTTTAAAATGGAGAAGTTTGTACATAAAAAGCGACTTTTTTATTATTTACAATTGATTATTTATTGATAATTCGGTAACATCATTGAAAAGATTTTCCTTAGTTTTCATCTCTATTTTATCGATTAATATAATTTTAATCGATAACAAATTGAACCGATTAATCGAGAAATTAATCGATAATTTCCACAGCCCTAATATATATACTTACTTTATGAATGCAGTTGACAATTTAAGTGGGAAAGGCAAATATAGATGGTCTAAAACTTTTAAGAACTTAAGGCAAAGCAAGGTAAGATTTAAACACTCAAGCAATTTTTACAAATAGAAATTATGAAATAAATATTCGTTTTTACTCGAAAGCTTTGGCATAGCAAGTGTTCGTGATATGGCAAAGAGGCCACCTGTTTTTAGCATGTCCACTGTCCCGAAAAACGCTGCAGTTGACCCAAAATGAGAATTAAGGGCGTTGGTGGAGGGATGAGAATTTAAAGGGGCACTCAAAATGCGGATGTTCATAAAAATGAAGGGCGTTCCAAGGTGGAGACGGACTCATGTTTCACTTTTTTTCCCCCGTGAGAAAGGGATTAGACCTAAATTAAATGAAATATATTACAGTCGGACCTCTTAGTGGAACTCAAAGGGACCGGGAAAAAAAGGAAAATAGGCGCAGAATTTGGCCGGGACCGAACAATTCGATAGAGAGAGTTCCGACTCTATTTCAAGTCATGTAATGAGTAATGGAAATACCACAGTTATGTCCCTTATACACTAGTACAATATTTGTTGTGGCTTTTTTATTACCACGTTTTTCTTAGTTTGCTTTCTTGTCTGTCTTTCCGGGGCAAAAATTGAATTCCTTTTTTGAACCACTTCTGATCATCCAATTTTGATGAAATTTTGCATGCATACTTGATTCACATGACAATTTAATATTTCATTAATTATAGTACTCAATTCTACTTAATTATAGTAGAATTAAATTCTATTTTTCCTTATATGGAATAACTAATCAAATGTCAATGATTTCTTGTGTTTTCCGGAAAATGTTTCGTTAAGCAGGCATGTAAATCTCAACAGACAATTTATGGGATTAGATTGTTTTGAAATTGATTATATGTTTAATATTTAAATGTGATCTAAATATAATAGCTTAGATTAATAATATATATATATATAAGCTTTTTAAAACACCACGTTTTTCATTTGAACTAAAAAGTATAAAATAAAAATATTTTTAAAAAAGTTTTAAAGATACCACGTTTTGTGAACTAAAAAGAAGAAAATAAATTTTTTCTTGGGCTATGTTGGAACTTCCCTTCCCCTGGGCTGAGCCAGAACTGTTTTGTTGGATGCACATTGTGGACATTTTGTACATACACACTCTTACACACCAAAATATTTTCGAACTAAAAACGTGGGGCGCATTCGGCTGAANATTAAATGAAGTATCATATATAGACTGTGGAGGAATTTGAAACTGAAAAGTTTAATGTAATAGTATTAATAGACCAAATTTCAGCCGAATGCGCCCGACGTTTTTAGTTCGAAAATATTTTGGTGTGTAAGAGTGTGTATGTACAAAATGTCCACAATGTGCATCCAACAAAACAGTTCTGGCTCAGCCCAGGGGAAGGGAAGTTCCAACATAGCCCAAGAAAAAATTTATTTTCTTCTTTTTAGTTCACAAAACGTGGTATCTTTAAAACTTTTTAAAAAATATTTTTATTATTGTTTAATTGAAGGACTAGCCGCGGCAGACAAGGAAAGAGACTAGGGCTGTTATCGATTAATTTAAATTTAATCGTTAACTTTTCAAAAATTACCGAATAATTAATCGATAATTTTTATTAAAGCTATAAATAAGATTATGACGTCATTAAACTAAACATTTCAAGAGAAGTAACAAAAAAACGGCAATATAATAGTTTTAGGAGATATATTAAAATATAAGTAGTTTAAAATAATGTCAATGAATTTAAATTTTGTTTTTAAGTAAAGATAATGTTTAATCTTTTTTATATAATTTATTATATATTGTCTCGGTGTCTCTGGAGAACCTCTTTCCGATGGGGAACTCTTGAAAAGTTGTATCATGGATGTTGTTAAATGCATTCATTCGTGTAAGGAAATGGATTATTATTTGATTCCTCTGTCATGCGATACCATGCAACGCCGTCAAAGTAATATTGCCAAGCAGCTGAAGCTCTCCATGCAGGCAAAGATTATCAAGGACGACAGCCTGTTTGCACTGGCTGGTGGTGAATCTACGGACATTTCAGATTCAGCGCAACTGCTCATATTCTTAAGCTCCATATCCCCAACATTCGAATTGTGCGAGGATCTGCTCGCCATGGAGACACTCGTTACTCAAACCCGAGAAGAGAAGACATATTTTTGGCAGTTAAAAAAGCTTGCATCGACTCTCTGAAGAACCTGCGAGGCATCTGCCATGGTTGGTAAGCAAAATGGATTCGTGGCTAGATTTTCCGAGTATGTTTTCAAGGATCACGGTAATGACCAGCTCATAAATCTTCACTGCATTATTCACCAGGAAGCGCTGTTGATTTGGATAACATTCTGAAGGGTGTGAATCGCATTATCCTTTTCATTCGTGTTAATGTTATTCACCAACACCAATTCGTACAAATTATTAATACAAATGATTCCTCGGCTGAAGATATTTCTATACCACACCAATGTTCGTTGGTGTACAAGGCTCTCAGTATTTAAAGTATTAAATTAATTAGTTACTAACATTTTAAATGGGTAAGTCGGCCGTGGGGAAGGACTGCAGGGAGATAAATGAGGCCGTGTTTGGTTTTGTTAATAAAAACATCCCTGCTTTGACATTAAAGTTACTTTGAAATACGCCGACATAGGATTTCCGAGTGTAGACGTTATTTATCTACCCCCTCTCCTCCCTCTATTCGATTGTGTTTTGTGTGTTCGTTACCACGTGTGCCTTATCCAATTTTAAAAAAAAAAATAATACACCCAAATTTGTCATTTTTAAAAAGTCAATAAATTAGTTACTAACAGTCAAAGATGGGTAAGAGGCCATCTAAAATTGACATTTTGTACCTAGGGGAGGAGGCGGTCACACATTTGTGACTAAAGGGGTGTGTGTGTTTTAGAGATGTGAGGTCAAATCAAAACGTGCATCTTAAAATGAAAGTTCCACTTAAAAACTTGAATGCTGACAATTTATTTAATGACGATTTACTTGGATTTACGCGTGTATCGATTTAATAGAGTTCAATTTCACATTAAATTCTAACTTAAGTGACAATAAAGTTATTTGACAAATGCTCATTTTAAAAAGGAAGTACGGCTGTTATGGGATGTGGGGGCTGCCAAACTTTGCTCTAAAGTGGTTCTAAGTTTTTGTGACAGGGCAGGGGCGGATTAAGACTGCACGGGGCCCCGGGCTGCAATCAAACGGGGGCCCTATCCAGCCAGCATTCTTAAAATAAAATGATTGTTAACCGCTAATATAAGACTGTAACTAAATTTTAATAATGAAAAAAAAACGAACACGAAGAAATAACTGTTTGATGTGTTCGCGGTAGTTATAATTGAGTGTGAAATGAAAAAAATATTTGCCCGTGCTGGGAATGGAACCCGACACCGGTAGCACCTCAAGCATGTACTATGCCCACTCGGCCAGCGGAACTTCTCGAAAATGGGAAATTTTAAAAATATAAACTATATTTTATGTCATGCGAAGTGAATCAATTAAAGTTTTTTGATTATTAGGTACTGTCAATACTATCATGTCTGAACGCGATAAGTTGTATAGATAGTATTTATTAATTTATTATATTTTCAAGGGTTCGTGCAAACTTTTGTACACTTTTATTATAAAATATAAAAAGTTTGGGGGCCCCTAAACCGTCGGGGCCCGTGTCTTTAGCCCGTTCAGCCCCCCCCCCCTTAATCCGCCATAGGGGTGGGGTATAAATCGGCCAAAATAACGCGACGTCACTTATAGACGTCGGCCATGTGGCTACTGTGTGAAATGAGGGGCATGGAAGGTGGCTAGGTAGCATTGTGTAGCGGTCATGACGGGGAAAATTATGCGATGTTTCCAACTTCGATCACCAAATATTTGCTCTCTCGTTCTTTGATAGGAAGATTCGATTAAAATAAATCATTAAATGTCAAAGCAACCTTTAAGTATGCCATTCGTCAGACCAGTTCAAATCGTCATTACTTAACAGATACGGCAACAAACCTCTAGTCTGTGCTCTTGTTCTAGCTCGTATTGATTACTGTAATTCTCTTCTATCAGGTGCACCAAAACAATACATTGAAAAACTACAGAGAGTTCAAAATTCAACTGCCAGATTAGTTCTAAAGGAAAAAAAAAACATGACCATGTTACTCCGCTACTTTACTCACTTGATCGGCTACCCATACAAGCCCGAATTGATTACAAACTGGCCGTTCTGTGTCACAACTTCTTTTCTGACTCATGTCCTTCCTATCTTACTGAACATTGGTCGGTCTACTCACCAAGTCGTCAGCTACGCTCTTCTGCAGATACACGCATTCTCTGTGTTCCTAAGACAAGAACTAAAACATTTGGCGAAAAGTCATTCTCTTTTTGTGCAGCAAACAATGGAGTTCTCTTCCATTACACATCCGTAGTATTTCAACTGCTAAGTCATTCAAGACTGCACTTAAGACACATCTTTTCAAAATTTATTTGGAAAATTAATGAAACAACATTTCTTTTAATGATTAACATAGCTGATGTATAACGTATTGTCATTTATGTAGTTATTATGATATGAATGTTTATTTAACTAATATATGTATGTTATCTCCATGTAAAGCGCTGTGAGCCCGGCTCCTTGCTGGGATGCAGCGCTATATAAATTATCATTTTATTATTATTTTTATAAGTATCTCTATAGTTTCTCTATGAGCAGCCTCTGCTAAGCATTTTTAACATTATACGTTTGTAAATAATTTCTGGTATCTTTGACATAACTTAGAAAATAAAAAGAGTTCATTGTGATTATCAAAGTCTATTTGTGCGTTGTGCTTTTTTCCCCTGTATCTGTCAGTTCTTCTAAAGCTTACATAATAACCTAAAAAATGGCTCATTGGATTCTCACTATTTTGTGTCCTAAAATCTGTTTAATGCCTTGATTGTAGATGCAATTTGACATTCATAACAGCGTATGGACACGGAAAAGAATGCGCAACAACCCTGTACTAAAATAGTTAGAGAGTTCTTTTCAGTTGGAGTATTATGTAAACAAATTGGGTTTAATGAACTGTTTTTACAGTGCGATTTTATGTTTTTGCTTTTTTGCTTCTCTCCTAAGTTAAACTCCTGTATACTTTCCAGCTATGGTGGTTTAAGGGGGTGCTGATTGGGCTAAAGCCAGGGGCCCCCAATGATTTAAGGGCCCCACACTTATCATATTGTATAATAAAGGTGGCTGGACCGGTCCTCAGGGGAGATTGCAGTCGGGGGCCCCGTGCAATTTTAAGCCGCCCCTGCTTTCCATCCAAAAAAAAGTATTGAACCCGGCTGGGCCGCTGAAAATCCATTCTTTTAGGATCATCATTTATTTAATATAATTTCAGAGATGTCGAAAATCATAACCAGTTTCACTTTTGATTTAATGACATCTTGTAAAGATTCTGTAAGGTGAACTTACTTTCAGTCATTATGTCTATAAAACAAATGGACTTGTTCTATCCTTATGTGAAATAAATGAAGAGCTATCGAACACAATGGAAAAATAGTTGGTATTTTGTTTGAAGAAAGATGATTTTTCTCGAAATGTATCTCTTAAAATTGCTATGACATCAGTTAGAGTTTTAGATGGCAAGTTTTGTTTAATCCTTCTCCCCACTATGTTTTCGGAATGCTCGAACCAACTTTGCAAGAAAATTCATCGGATCCAGAATGCTGCCTTTATTTGCAACACTATTTTCCTGACTGTGACCGCAAAAATCCACATCCTATTTTGCTAAGATTTAATAATGTCACACATTATAACAAAAACTTCTTTCCACTTTGTTTTGTTTTCCTTACAAGTTATTGCTGTTCATTATTAATATTATATTCTTTTTTTTTTTTTAAATAAAAAAAATCCAATTTCTGATTACTTCCAACTGAGGGAAAAATTTGGGAAAAAAACCTTTGGCAATGTTTAGCACTTGTTCATGAGGGGCTAATTTTGTATTTATGGGTACTAAGTTTTTACTCCACTAAGTAAGAGTTTAATAGAGTTTTACGTTCTGGCATTTGAAACGTTCACATATTTTAATATAGTTTATTAATTTATTTTTTGTAATTTTAGCTTTTATTCTATTAATGTTTTTTTAAAAAAAGTTTTTCATTTGTTAGAAGCTAATTAACAACAAGGAATTTGCCGACCCAAACAAATTGCCGCCCTTAACAATGCGCAGCTCGGCGCATTTGGTTGGCATATGTTTCGAAAAGATATGTTACAGTAAGTTTTTCTTTTACAACAGGAGCAGATGTTAAATGTTAAGAATAAATTAAGCGGGGACTACACCAGTGTCACTTTTCCATACCACTTAAGCATCTGGTTTTTCAGTACGGTAGAATTAATAATCAAAATATCAAAAGAATTTATATCTAATAAGAAGTTTGATGTTTTGGCAGTTGAAACGCTCACACATTTTAGGACAGTTTCATTATTTTTTTTATTCATTTATTATTTGGCTTTAAAAAAATCAATATAAAGCCTGACTTTATTATTACATTTTTGTTGTTAGAGAAACAAATTAACGACTAGGAATTTGCAGCCCCAAGCAAAGTGCCGCCCGAGGCATTTGTCTCCTTTTCCCCTTCGCTACGTTCCCTGGTGCAATGGAAAAACTCTTACCGTACTAAAAATCTTGAGAAGCACTGATGTAGACAGCTGTTTCAAACGAGCATGTGATCGCAGAGCCATATAACAACATTAGATCATATTGCAATGTGTACATCCAGACATGTCCTGATATATCCCCAGACATGTCCTGATATATCCCCAGACATGTCCTGATATATCCCCAGACATGTCCTGATATATCCCCAGAATGTCCTGATATATCCCCAGACATGTCCTGATATATCCCCAGACATGTCCTGATATATCCCCAGCCGTTTCCTGATATACCCCCAGACATGTCCTGATATATCCCCAGACATGTCCTGATATATCCCCAGAATGTCCTGATTTATCCCCAGACATGTCCTGATATATCCCCAGACATGTCCTGATATATCCCCAGACGTGTCCAGATATATCCCCAGACATGTCCTGATATATCCCCAGACATGTCCTGATATATCCCCAGACATGTCCTGATATATCCCCAGACGTGTCCTGATATATCCCCAGACGTGTCCTGATATATCCCTAGACAGTCCCTCAACACCGACATTAATTTGTGGTTAAAGTATGTTCACATGCTGTTAATATAAATCAAACCTGAGATTTTTATCTTTTTGAGTTTTAATGGTTAAAGACTTTAAAAATTAGTTTTAGTTTGTTTTGGTTGAATGATATAAATATATGATTATTGAAATTCTAATCATATTTTGGAATCATCAAATCACAAAATGTATTGAAGGTAAAGTGATGGTAATTTGTATTGTTGATCTTTAAGCTATCATTGATGTTTTCAAAAGAGCGTTTTCATGTAGACAAAATAATATATTTTTTTAATGACAACAAAATAAATAAATAATGATACTAATTTTTAAAATGATATTTAAACAAATAAATAAGATACAAACATCACAAATGCAATATCAACATAAGGGAAATAGTCATTTATATCTTTAGACGTAAGGGTTTGAACCAAAAATGGCGTGAGCATTAACAAGCCCCCTCCCCACCCCGCTGTGACAACCTCCCTTTCCTGACCCTCACAACCAAGAGTTTATACTCAGACCTTTGATTACTCGCCCCTCCATCAACACACTCGTGAAAATCAATTTATTTTGTAGGCCACTATGACATGCACGACAGTTTAAAATAAGATCACCGTAAACACGTGACTCCATACGCCAATAGGAAGATAACTGGAATTGTAATGGAACATCAAGTGATTCTTGTCTGTGTTAGATTTAAAAGAAATGTTATTGAATGGCTCAATGAGGCGGGGAAGAGTGGAGTACATAAAGGGAAGAGGCTGTGTTAAAAAGTGGACTTCAAAGTGTTATAAAACTGTTGTTATTCCTTGTCATTTAAACGCAGTTCACGCATTGTAAACTTTACACTGCATTGATTAACCTCTAAGTTGAAGCTTGAACACTTTAATATATGGGATATATAACTAGAATATGTATCTTCTGTAAGGGACCCACCCACCAAAGAAAACATCGATAAACTAGAACAAATTCAAAAAAGAGCTGCAAGATTCATTACTGGAGAATATTCAAAACTGACAAGAGTAACACCATTAGTTAAATCATTAAACCTTCCACGCAACTTTACATTGGCCAAGAGTCATTAAACCTTCAAACACTGAAGATAGAAGAACCAAATTAGTAATTATACATAAAGCAATTAATTCTAATTTAGAAATACAACACAAAGATAACTTAATACAACCCTCGGATAGACATAAAGATAAAAACACCCTTCTTATTCCGTATACAAGAACAAACACACACACGTTTTTTTTCTTCCCGTCAGGGCATCGGGCGTGGTATGGGTTGTCTGAGGAAACCAGGAAAGCCAACACTTTATCATCATTCAAAACTCTAAGACTAGACACAAACCATAGATAATTAAAACGTAGGAGGCAACAATCTTCTGTATAGAAGGAGCGTCTGTAACAGATAAGAAGATAAGGGGCCGTCCATAAATGACGTCACGCGATTTTGGCCGATTTTTTACCCCCTCCCCCCTACGTCACGCGTCGTCACAAAATCGTCGACCCCCCTCAAAAAGTACGTCACAAAACTTTGACCCCCCCCCCCCCTAAAAAATAATTTTCTATTTGAAAATAAGAATGTTTCAAATCATTTTTTTGTCATTTAAGTATTTATTTAGTGTAGGTCTACATTGTATAATAGTAACATGAGTGAAGCTATGTAAAAGATATTAAATAAATTGTAAGCCAGTGATTCTCAAACTTTTTCGTATCAGACGACTGGCAAGAATTTTTCCGTTTCACCAGGTACCTCTGCATTCTTTTCCCGTTTTGACATGATTTTCCCTGTACTTTTTTGGAAGCATAATGAGCCCCTACACAGCTTAAAGCCCTAAAAGATTAAGTATGAATTCGGATTGTTTTATATATTACATTAAAAAAAAATGTTTAGTTCCCATGGCATAGCAAAACAGCTAACGAACAATGCAGCGGTAATGTCAAAAACCATTGATGTGATTAACTTTTGCGATTAAGGTCGCGAATGTGACTATTGATATTACAAGATTCATTGCATTGTTTATAGACCTAGAATATATAGCTACAAGACAATTCCTCAAATTGATTTCGATCTTCTAATGACAGTTTCCCTTCTAAGTATATGAACATCAAAGGCATTTGATCTAAAATTATCACATTGATATCACATCTCATGTTTTCTAAAAATGATTAGACTATATGCGCTGGAAGAGGAAAATGGCCCATTCTGTATAAACCCCACATTTGTGCAGGAAAGTAGGGTGTCATTTTGTGCGTCGCAAAATACAGTAATTCTTGCAAGTAGAGGACTGAAATACTATGACATTATTAAAATATCCAACATTATCATAACTTTTAACTCCGAAGCTCACAAGTTTGTTTATTTTTTTGGTGTTTTTTTTTCCAATTCTTTCTTCTTCAGGATTTCACGTAAGTCACACAACAGTTGTAAATATAATGTCACCAATAAATTATCTCATTTGGGGTAAAAAGGGAACTCTTGGGGGTAATGCTCAA
>MUZC01002468.1:521177-533048 GCA_002072015.1 Radix auricularia | reverse complement strand
CACCCCCCCCCCCCCCCCCCCCCCAAAAAAAAAAAAAAAAAAAAAAAAAAAAAACATATATAAATTAGAAATTTAAAAAATAATAGCTGCAATATTCATTAGAATATTCAAAATTTTCCAAAATGACTAAAGTAACACAATTACTTAAATCTTTAAACCAAGAATCATGAGTTGATGGAAGAAAAAAGAGCAATCTATAATTATAATTCACAACAAGATAAAGTCATGTGCAAATAAGCATGACAAATGACCCTCACTGGGGTCGACCAATGAAAGTTTATAGTTGGCAAGTGATGGTAGAAAAGGATGGGGAGGGGGACAGGTAGCAACAACCACAGTGAGCGTATCTCGAAACCTATAATGCCTCGGCGATTCTCCCCGCCGCCCCCCCCTTATGCTGTGCCGCGGGTCGCATCTAGAGTATTAATAATACACAATAAAATTAATTCCAATATGAAAATACAACTAAACAATAATCTAATAAAAAAACTCAGCTCGATACAGACATTAACAAGAAATCCTGTTCTATTCGCAAGAACACAGACATGACAATTCTTTCCAACTGGAATTAGGGGCTGGAATGTGTTGTATGAACAAACCTGGAAAACCAAAACTCGATCAAAGTAAACAACTCTATCAAAGTAAACAACTCTATCAAAGTAAACAACTCTATCAAAGTAAACAACTCTATCAAAGTAAAAAACTCTATCAAAGTAAACAACTCTATCAAAGTGAACAACTCTATCAAAGTTAACAACTCTATCAAAGTGAACAACTCTATCAAAGTGAACAACTCTATCAAAGTAAACAACCAACTCTATCAAAGTAAACAACTCTATCAAAGTAAACAACTCTATCAAAGTAGACAACTCTATCAAATTGAAAATCTCTAATATTAATTGCAATACTAGACGTAAACAATAGACGCAAGTTGGGCGCAATGATCTTCTGTTTGTGAGTAGTGTGTGTAATATATATAAAACTAGATTCGCCCCGCGGCGTAGCATAGACCGCAGACTTGCTCATGGATAGTGCAAAGAAAGGGTGGAAAGAACAGCACGAAGAAATCAGAACAACGCGTGTGCATGTTAGTTGGGAGAAACCTCTGATGCATTGTTTGTCTCGAGATATTCGCACAAAGGTTATCTACCTGCCCACCACTCTAGCTTGGCAACCATAAATTGTAATTAGCCGACCCTAAAAGAACGTCAACCATGTTCACCACTCTAGTTTGACAACCATAAATTGTAATTAGCAGACCCTAGAAGAACGTCAGCCATGTCCACCACTCTAGCTTGCCAACCATAAATTGTAATTAGCCGACCCTAGAAGAACGTCAGCTATTTTCACCACTCTAGCTCACCAACTTTAAATTGTAATTAGCCGACCCTAGAAGAACGTCAGCTATTTTCACCACTCTAGCTCACCAACTTTAAATTGTAATTAGCCGACCCTAGAAGAACGTCAACCATGTTCACCACTCTAGCTTGCCAACCATAAATTGTAATTAGCCGACCCTAGAAGAACGTCAGCCATGTACACAAAAAAGAGTGAGAAGAACGTGTACAAACAAACATAAAAAAAAAATTCCACTGGGTCTTGAGCCCAGGATTTTCCGCGTGTAAGGCGGACGTGATAACCACCTCACTACGAATAAGGAACAAGCAAGTGAACGCAAGCAACATTGTTGCCACTATCTCCTAACCATAAACTGATTGGTCGACCCCAGTGAGCGTCATTCCTTATGCTTATTTGAACATACTCGCTTAGGTGAATGACATACAAAGATAAGACAATGTTTTAGTGCGGCCCTTGTATGGTGATATACATACTGGTTTGGGTCACCTCGACATAAATAAAAATCCGAGTTTATTCACCTATGATTTATGTGTATGACAACTAGTGCAGCATTCCTCAGTAGTGATGAACTCATGCTCTGTGTGTGACAGCTAGTGCACCAGTACTCAATAAGGATGAACTCAAGCCATGACCTGTGTTAAGACGATTATCTTGGTGTGTCCCCAGCAACAGGGTTACAAACTTTAAATATGACCCTTAAACATGCAGTCCAACTTGCTAACACCTGTGGTAAATAGAGCTTCAATCGACCGCATCATTAGGTTTCATACCAAAAATTTTGAAAATTTGCGATTAAAAAAAAATGTGTTTAAATTAAAGGGTATAAGTCAGGGCTTCTCAAAATTTGTAGAATGACGGACCGGTAGGAATTTTCCCATTTCACCAGGGACCGGTGAACTAATTTCCCTGTAGTGAGGTGATAGCGAAATGTAATCTATTTTATTTTGTTTCATTTTAAGTGCTTATTGCCGAGAAATGAATATATTTCATAGTAACCTATAGCAGCGCTTCTCAAACATTTTGGCATGGTTGACCGCCAGGAATTTTTTTTATTGCGCCAGGGACCGGTGCACTATTTTCTCTGGACTGACGTGACAGCGAAATGTGCCCATAAATGGCTTTTTTATGTGAAATGTCATCGAGAAAATTATAAAAGGAGTAATCTCGAACCTTGATTGCTAAATTTTTCTTTTACGATCGTCTCATTTCGCAATACAATGATTTTTACGTTAATAGTGTTTTAATAAATTTGTATACTGACTTATGCATAACTTTCAATGAACAAGCACTGAAAATATAATTTTAAAATTCATTGAAATTTATTATTAAAATAACTATAATTGGTACATGTGTCAGTTTATGCTCAATGTTTAACTTGAAATTTGAAATAATGGTTTATATGAGCCTTCTCATTTTTTGAAAGATTATCAAGTGATGGCTTGATGAAGCTAATGTTACACGCAATTGAGAAGGAATATTCATATTTTTCATGTGGTTTGTACAACTGCACTTGCGTGAATCAAAAAGAATGCAAGAGAGGTCAAAGTTCCAAAATTAATATTAAATCCTTCATCCCTTGTTAACTCCAGCAATTTATCTTTCAAAGTTACAGACAAATCAAACCTTCGATGCAATAAATGGATTACGTATCTATCAAGCGCCTCTCCGAAAGTATAACTCGAAATGGTCGATACATATCGTCAAGTACTAAATGATAAAACTCTATGTAGCGATGGAACATCAAACTCTTCATCTTTATCGATAATTGCTGCCAAATTGTGAAACATACCCAAACTAGTGATACTCGACGATTCCATGCTTCAAGCTTTCTTTATGCCAATGCAATGCATTACGCCATCATTTTTTGCATGGAGACATTGAGCTAATTAAAAATGGCAAAAATATCAGCCTGTGTCGCTTTGAATGTCTGGGCCACTTTCTTTGCCGCAATTTTACCTAACATTTCCAAACATACATCGTGAAACTTAAAGCATCCTGCAACGAGCGCTTCAGCGATTGTATTTTTTTAGCCTTGACAATTGCTGTGCTAAATTTACGGATATCGCATTGGCAAATAATGTGTGACGAATCAAAGATAAGTTATTGAAATATGTTCAATCGGCTTGCTTTCTTTCTAAGTACTCTTTGGGTTTTGAACTTATACCAAGTAGTTAAATGCCTCTGGTGTTTGACGGCTTCATTTCATTCGATAGAACATCGCCGCGATAAAACATTGAGGTCTTGGGATACCAGAGTCATCCACCCTCACAAAACCAAATCAAATTTATGAAAGTCATATTTTCGCCTGAAGATATTAAGAAATCGTTTCGCAGATAAAGCCTTTGCTTTTATTTATGTCTCCATGAACTACCTGTAAAGATGAGTCCGAATTTGTTTGAGGGTCACCATTCACATTTCCTCTCCCTGTAAAAAAATATCAATTGGATCTTTATTTCCATCTATCATTTGGGTGTGCTAAATCTTTTCAGTATGGCATATCAGCCCAGTTCTCTTTGGTTTTATTTTGGAAAGTTTAAAAATTTTAATTTTATCATTTACAATTTTCCATTTTACAACATACCGATTGCAAATATATTGTTTGAGTTTCGTGGACAGTTATATAATTCTGTGCTATCAATGTTTGTTTAATTTTTTTTGGAATAGAATGAAATAAATTCCACCCCTGATATAAGCATTGATATAAATGATGTGGGACTGTAATAATTACAGGCTGGGTAGAGAAAAATGTTATGTAAAAAAATGTTTCTGTGAGCCTAACAAAAAACTAACGTGTAAAAAATATCTTTAAATAACAAATTCTATTAAATTGTTGTTTGTATTTGTTCGCTGACTTGCTGTCGTACTCACGCAATCTTTTTCTTTTTTTACTAAACAAAAAAATTCAATTAAATGAGATTTTATTCAATGTATTTGTTGTCAAATTTCAACCAGAAATTGGGTGCGTTCACGGATGAGGGCCTCCAGAGATACAGGTGTAAGGACACCCCGAGGACACAGCTGAAGATCCCCTGAGGACACAACTGAGGATCTCCTGAGGACACAACTGAGGATCCCCTGAGGACACAACTGGGGATCCCCTGAGGACACAACTGGGGATCCCGCGAGGACACGTCTGAGTACGAACTGTTCATTAATCATTGTCTCTATGAGAGATTTCTCTTGTAATTTTGGCACATCTTCTCCTTGCAACTTCTGTCGTAATTAGTTCACAGTGTAAGGAGAATTTATTAAAGCAACTTGGAAGCAAAATTTAACCTGACATGAACAACAACAACAACAAAAAAAGCTTTTGACGTAATCTTCTTTTTTTATGATACATAACTAAAAGTATCTTCATTTTAATTCGTATCGCACGACAATCTGAACATCCTAAATTTTAGCTATGTCTCATATATTAAAGGATTTATAGTAAAAAAACAAGTAATAAAAACTCGAATGTGTATTTAAACGCAATTTCCAAAAAGAATTTCCTATTATTTATTTTTTTTTATTAAAGGGTAATCATTCTAGATTACATTAAAAGTCATATCAAATCTGTAATTAAGAAACACAAAAAAATATGACGTCATATCCCTTCACGCTACATCACACCAAGAATGTGTCAATATAATGCGAACAGCGCAACAGCTTAACATTAGCATTCGCAAAGCGGGAAAACCCCATTAACTATCATTCTACATGAAATTAAAAGTCATTTAAATTCACTAATTTAAAACTAAACAAAACCTTTGCTATCTACAAATTGCTGCTAAAATTACGGGAGTCAAACGAAAAATAGGGATTTTTGAAAAATTCCTCCTCAAGCAGTGCTCTAAATATTATTATCTATTGTTTGACGTTTGTTTCAACCCGATAGATGTTATGGTTTACGCGAAGTTGACACATTACTGTTATTGTTTCGGGTTTTTTTTTTTTTTTTTTTTTTGATTTCCTAGAAAATCCAGTAAGCGTTTTCGGTATTTTTTTGTCCGTTGCACGTCCTTGGGACCTCCTTAGCATATTTGCAAAAGACCCGAACCCTCTATCAGGTATAGTTCAGGAGGAGTTGCAGGATGAAGCTCGACAGACATTTCAAATATATAAACGCAATTTTTTCATGGGGAAATTGGGTTAAAAAAACTAAAATCCCCTGTTAAATTTGAGCACGCTTTTGATCACGAGAAAAAGGATTATAAAAACACATTTAATACAGTGCGCACCGCGAGACAGAATAGCAACTACTAGCATTTACATTTACAGATCGGGAATATATTTTTAAAAAGTATCGTCACATATAATACGCAGAGCACCGCGTGGCAGGAAAATATTAAAAAGGTTGTTCATTATCAGGGGCGTCGCTAGGGTTGGTGTCACCCGGGGCGGTAGCTCATGGTGTCACCCCTTCATAATTTAAGGGGGACGTCCATAAATGACGTCACGTGAGGTTACCAATTCCCCCCCCCCTTTTTCACCCGCGTCATACTTTGTCACAAAAACGTAAACCCCAACCCCTTGTTCCGCTATGACGTCACAAAACTTAGACACCCCTCTCCAAAGCCATAATTTTCTCAATAAAAATTAGCATGTTGCAAATAAGTATTTTGTCATTTAAATATGTATTTAGTGTAAGTATGCACTCTAGTATCGTAACACGCGGGGAGCCATTGAAAAAGTCATTAAATAAATTGTAAACAATCAAATATTTAAGGGGACTTTTATTTAAAGTTGCGGGTTTTTTTTTTTTTTTGATGTGACATAGCATTTTTAAACACACATCGTCACACATCGACACAGATGCGTGACCCCTCCCCCTATGGTTGACTAACGGGAGGAGTCTGAGCGGGCTAAAGCCAGGGGCCCCAATAATTTAAATGTTATTATAATGTATAATAAAGATGGGCCAATGTTTGTATGAATCCCTGAAAATGCCTTAGACAGTCATGAGTCACTGCTGCAGTTATAAGTAGGAAGTATAACAGAGTCTGGGCTAATCTTTGTAAGAAGTGCAGCGCTGCTCATTTTGTGCCGTGTATAGCTCATTCCCTTCACTTGGTTGGGAAACGTGGAGCAGTTGTCTTCTGCAAAATCTTTATACCTGGCTTGTTGCATCTACTCATCGTCGACAGATACTTCCAAAACACATAAAAGTGATACAAGTTAATGAAGCCTTGTTTGACACAAGATGGTCAGCCCTACATAATGCTGTAAGCAGGGCCGGCCTAAGGGAATTAGAGGCCCTAATCGAAGTGACTTTGGTGGCTTAAAAAGAACTTTCAAGTCAAGACACACGGCTTCAACTCCTTGTAGTCTGGGTAGCAAGTATCTTTAATGAATCCTGAATCAACCTCTGTTACGTAGTAAACCTTACATTAATAGCCATGCATCCTCTCCCTTCCCGACCATACAATATTTTCCGTTCACAGCACAAACCACGGGTTTCATACTCAGTCAACTCGCATGCTCATCCTACGTCAATACAACAACACAGCATGACTCTCACAAATATTGCAGCACTGAAAGAATAAATAACCACAAAAATCAGCCCCGTGTCTGTTGACTTGAAGCAGAAAGATTTCGGAAGGAACTTAAACAAATAAAGTCGCTATGTTACTTGAATATTGGGGAAAACAATTTTTGAGAGATTTCAGAAAACAAAACTATCCCTTCAAGAGCCGAGAATATCTTTGATTTCAGCAAAGTATTTGAAGTCTATCAATGAGTTTGTTAAAAGAAAGCATTTTTAATTTGATTCATATGAAGTCAAAGGAAAGGACAAGTCCGTGGGGAAAAAAATAGTATAAATAATCGATAATACTATCAAAGAATAGAAAGTGTCAGTTTTATATCGCCAAAATGGTATTTATGGTAATCATTGACAAACTTTTTGAAGCCCCACAACATCGATTAAGCGAATATAAAGACATCCATTCTGAGCTCAGAAATGACGCCATTCGATGCGCAGCAGCCAAGTTAATGAAGAATATTAAAGTAATTTCGAAGACTGCTTACCTTCACAATTAGTCCAATTTTCAGAACTCTTAAAAAACTTATTGTCCAGCTCCAGGCTTAGGGTAAGGAAAAGGAAGTAGCACAATGCGAAACTCAAAACAAGTGCACAGAGCTAAAAATAAATTTTGCTGCTTTTGAATGAGCTAAATTTCAGATATTTACAAATGTAGCATCGAAATTCGCATCTATCTCTCAATGATGACTTTAAACTGCAGCAGAGGGCGATCATTGCAAAGTTGAAAAGAATACAAAAATTAGTTAGAATTCGTATTGGACAACCAAGACTGAACATGTTCTCTCTAATGACTATTGAAAAGGAACTTGTAAGCCTATTTAGCTTGACTGACTTGATTGAAAACATCGCCATGAAAAAAATCGCAAACTTAAGTTGTAGGTTGAAATAATAATAGATATTTTTTAAAATAACTTTTTGATTTCAAATAGAGAAAACAATTCGTTACCCAATGAAAAACAAACGTTGAAAAAAACCCATTAAAAATACAGAATAACGCGTAATATTATTCTTTATATGGGCTCGTTTGTAACCACGAAACAGCGTAAGTTGGGATGGGACCGTCGTAACCGGGGGACTATTTATATACAAACATGCTATCCATGCTTGCACTTTTTTTAAAATAAATATAACAAAATATTGACTCTAAGACATTGAATTCAAAATTCTCTTCTTAAAAAAACAACAAAGAAAACTTGAAAAAAAAAATTGTACTCCCCCCCCCACCCCACTAAGGTGGAGGATATAGTGAGGTGGGATTCATTCATGCTGTTAGTGTGTCAAAACCTTAATGACTTTATGTCCAACCTTTTTAAAGATCTCTCTGCTGCGACTGTTTCTTTTTTTTCCTTATTTATTTTAATGTTGTATGTGTGCTGGAATTTTTTTTATTATTGCAAGTTAACTGATTTTTAAAAAATTAAAATCTTTGTGTTTAATGTATATCATCCTATTTCTTACTTTCTTTCTAGTTGAAAGAAATGTTTATCCTTTGTTTTTCTGACCTAAATCGAACAGTAAAATTTTTGGCTTTGGTGTCACCCCCCTGATGGTGTCACCCGGGGCGGCCCGCCCCCCCCCGCCCCCCTCACGACGCCACTGTTCATTATAAATATAATTACAGTACATTCGTTGGATTTGAAAGTTTGACAGATCATTTTTATCGTCGGAACGATGCTGCCGGCAAAATTTCAGCTCGCTACCAACAGGGAAGTTGGTTAAAAAGGTATCCAAAGTTTTTTCAGGAAACACTCAAGCAAGGCAACAATCAAGCAGATGCCACGAGTTAATATATAAAAAAAAAAGTTAGGTATCATTTAAATCGATACTAATATTTGACTGCGCTTAAGCACTTTGGATGGACTAATGAATAACTGATTGAACTTACATATATTACAAAGTCTGACTAAATTGGTTGCTAGAGATGTTTTACAACATACGATTTGATGAATGCATTAGACAGATTCATAATTAGTCTCCATCATGTCTAACATTGGAATGGAGACATTGTGTATGTGTCCACCATCATATATTGTGTATGTGTCCACCACCAAATATTGTGTACGTGTCCACCATCTTATATTGTGTATGTGTCCACCATCTTATATTGTGTATGTGTCCACAATCTTATATTGTGTATGTGTCCACCATCTTATATTGTGTACTAGCAATTTACCCGCGCTTTGCTGCGGAAATTAGGATTTCAGTTAGCGTTGAGAACCCGCGTAACAGCAATTCAAAACACCTATTGATTTTAATCTGAATCAAGATGGATATACTAAATATATTAACTTCAACCGTTCAGAGAATTTGTGATGAGTCGGTTTATAATATAAGAAAAATTATATTTGGGCCCCCGTCCCCCATTAGTGGGAATTCTAACATTCTTTTTTGCCAATTTTTGTCGGGAGATTACACTCAACAATTTCCCAAAGTTTCATGCTTCTACCTACATGGGAAATTGACAAATTATTGATTTTCAGTTTTAAAATAGTATATATTTGGAAAAAACTAAATTTGGGCCCCCGGTCCCAAGTAAAGGATATTTGAAATATTTTCAACCAGCTACCATCGCCAATGTGAATTTAGCAACTCCCCTACGTTTTATATGTCTACCTACATGGGCAATAAGTGAATTATAGATTTTGAATTTTTTATAAATCTCATATCAAAATATGTTTTTTGGGCCCCGGCCCCATGAGTGTGTATTTAAAAATTCTTTTATATCCACTTTCGTCGTGAGAGTGTACTTAACAATTTCGCAAAGTTTCATGCTCCTACCTAGACGGAAAATTGGAGAATTAGTGATTAGTCGGTTTTTAATATAAGAAAAAGTATATTTGGGCCCCTGGTCCCCCATGAGAGGGAATTTTAACATCTTTTTTGCCAATTTTGGTCCGGAGTGTAAACTCAAAAAATTAACAAAAGTTTCATGCTTCTACCTATACGGGAAATAGGAGAATTAGTGATTTTCAATTTTTATATAGCTCATATAAGGAAAAAACTGTTTTTGGGGCCCCAGCCCCCATGAGTGGGAAATTTAACTCTTTTTTTCCAATTATAATTGGGAGCATGTACTTAACAAATTTCCAAAGTGTCATGCCTCTACCTACACGTGAAATAGGAAAAATGGCATTTTCCATTTTTATAGAGCCAATGTAAGAAAAAAGTGTTTTTGGGCCCCCGGCGGACATGACCGAGATTTAAAAAAAAAAAATTCACAAATTTTCATAGTGAGAGGGTTTCCAACAACTTCCCAAAGTTTCATGCTTCTACCTACACGGGAATTTAGAGATTTAGTGCTGAGTCGGTTTTTAATACAAGAAAAACTATATTTGGGCCCCCGGTCCCCCACGAGAGGGAATTTTAACATCCTTTTTCCCAATTTTTGTTGGGAGCGTGTACTAAAATTTTTTTTCTAAAGTTTCATGCTTCTACCTATACGGGAAATAGGAGAATTAGTGATTTTCAATTTTTATATAGCTCATTTTAGGAAAAAAACGCTTTTCGGGCCCCGGCCCCCATGATTGGAAAAATTAACTCTTTTTTCTCTAATCATAATTGGGAGCATTTACTTAACAAATTTCCAAAGTTTCATGCTTCTACCTACACGGGAAATATGAGAATTGGTGATTTTTAATTTTTATATAGCTCATATTAGGAAAAAACCATGTTTGGGGCTGTGGCGATAAAAGATGTGTTTCCTGTACTTTGGTTCGTGGTTTAGGGATAATTGATAATGATTATAACAAATACCTTCTCGCCTACAAGGATATAACTTTAGTGATCTCACAATTGATGACAACGAACAAGAATAGTGTAAAGTTAAACGAAATATAAGTTTATTTACACTATGTACATTGTATTGAGAAATAATCATTAATTGATATATATTAAAGTTATCAGACTTATTCGAAACTTACTCTGATTCTACACAATGAATTTTAAACTAATCCAAATCTCTCATGACTAAGTGCTAAAGAAAGCTTTTATCAATTCCCTATAACAATGATATCATCATTAGGCTTCTGCCCTTATACTAATGTTCAATGGTATGGTACTTAAAGTTAAATCCTCGTGTCCTTGCGAGGCGCTATAGTTGATACTTCAGCTGATGTCCTTGAGGAGTAGCTCTGGTCCGTACTCGGTGGTGCTGAACCGCGGGTCAGGCTGACTCCACTAATGAGTGATTGCAGATGACTCTGTGGTGCTGGTCCTTTGGAGCAGGCTGACTCCACTGTTGAGTAACTGCAGACGACTCTGTGGTGCTGATCCTTGGAACAGGCTGATCCCCTGTTGAGTGACGGTGTAAATAACTTCCTGCTGGACTTCACTGCATCAACACAAGATAACCTCTTGAAGAGTTTGAATGTTCACCTATGTTTATAAGTGACTTCTGAAAACGAGGAGTTCTCAGGCTTCGATCAGCACGAGTGTACTCGTGGCTAATCGGCTTCGATCCTCACCTGGGAATGGCGGATCGGCATCAGCCGGGTACGGGTATGTACACTGCTGGGTGTAGAAGGTCTATCCGGAGATGACGGTCTCTGGACTTGTTGGGTGGGTGATCCTCAGGGCTTACCAGGGTGGTTTTGTCCTTGGCCTGATGGACACTGTTGCAATATTCTTATCTGGCACCGGTCGTAGATGATGAATGAATCTTGGCTTTCCGGTAACCAGGGTGAAGATTCTATAAAACAAGGTATAAAATTTAGTAGTTTACCCGTTATAAACTATTAGGTGTCCCTCATTTGACATCCGAGCCTTCAGAGCAAGGTGTCAAAAGGGAATCAAAGTATTCATAAAATAGTACAAGACAATGGTAAATAATACTTCAAATCATTATTATTAAGATCGTATATTACCCATTGTTAATAATAAAATAGCAATAATCTCAACGTTCATATATATGCATTACTGATGCACACATATTGAACAATAGTTAATCTTTTAATTGAGTTAATCCATTGACAAATGGAAACTGGTGTCGT
>MUZC01002468.1:431718-455500 GCA_002072015.1 Radix auricularia | reverse complement strand
GTCGCTGTTTTGACACAGTCGCTGTTTTGAAGTCGCTGTTATGACCGTCGCTGTTTTGACTGTCGCTGTTTTGACCGGATGCGAATGAAACACGTTATCACGTGCCTCGTATCATACACAGCCTGTAATACATCTGTATGATGCCAGGAATTGTTTCTAACAAATTTATAATGATACCAAACTTATCCCTTATTGAAACCATACAATTTGCAACTGTGACAGTTATTAATCTTTTCATTTTAAGAAACATATTTTTTGCCATGTAATGCTTTATATTTGTTATTCGTGATAATGTGGTTCACACTTTTCTTACATTTTTTAAAGAGAAAATAAATTGAAATAAAACAAAATTTGTTGATAAATTCATTTTCTTGATGGTGCCACACACTTGTGTGTTTTAATTTATAATTCTGTCCTTGATTTTTCTAACAACAAACGTCTGTGTTTATCTTGCCTGGACGCCTTTTTACTGTTTTGTCGATGTTAATCATTTGTCTGTCTTTCTGTCATACCATTTTGTCTGTCTTACTGTTTTGTCGGTGTTAATCATTTGTCTGTCTTTCTGTCGTACCATTTTGTTTGTCTTACTGTTTTGTCGGTGTTAATCATTTGTCTGTCTTACTGTCGTACCATTTTGTCTGTCTTACTGTTTTGTCGGTGTTAACCATTTGTCTGTCTTTCTGTCGTACCATTTTGTCTGTCTTACTGTTTTGTCGGTGTTAACCATTGTCTGTCTTTCTGTCGTAGCATCTTGTCTGTCTTATCGTTTTGTTGAATATATATATATATTCTTTTTATGGTCAAGATAATTGTGAAGAAAGTCATAGATTCACTAATAATTAAATTAATGAAATCTAAACTTTTTAAAATATTCTAAGGCATAAAAATGTCTCAAAAACTGCTTTTATCGTAAGTCTCGTTATCTTATATGTTACAGACGCTCCTTCTGTACAGAAGATTATTGCGTCCTACGTATTTCTATGGTTTGTGTTTAGTCCTGTATTCTTACTAGAGTTTTAAAAGATGATAAAGTGGAGGCTTTCCTGGTTTCTTCAGGCAACCCATTCCACGCCCGAATACCGGACGGAAAGAAAGAAAACTTGTATGTGTTTGTTCTTGCATATGGAATAAGGAAGGTGTTTTTAACTTTATGCCTATTTGAGGGTTGTATTAGGTTATCTTTGTGTTGTATTTCTAAATTAGAATTAATTGCCTTATGTATAATTACTAATTTACTCTTGGTTCTTCTATCCTCTAGTGTTTCAAGGTTTAATGATTTAACTAACGGTGTTACTCTTGTCAGTTTTGAATATTCTCCAGTAATGAATCTGGCAGCTCTTTTTTGGATTTGTTCTAACTTATCAATATTTTCTTTGGTGGATGGGTCCCATACAGAAGATGCATATTCTAGTATAGGTCTCACCAGGGTGAGGTAGCATTTTAGTTTTATATCTTTGTTACATTTGTAAAAGTTTATTTTTATAAAGCCTAAGGTTTTGTTTGATTTTTTAATAACTTCATTGACATGGGGATTCCAAGATAGTTTCTCATTTATTATGACTCCTAAGTATTTCGCATCTTTAGTTTGGGTTAGTTCTTTTCCATGAATGAAATATTTTGAATTTATTTGTTTCTTTTTCTTTGTTACTCTTAGCAGTTGACATTTTTCTGGGTGGAAGGACATACTCCAGTTAGCTTCCCAATTTATTAATTCATCTAAGTCTTTTTGTAAAATTTTGCTATCTTGTTCTGACTTGATTGTTCTATAGATTATACAATCATCAGCAAATAACCTAACTTTAGTTCCTGTTGAGATATTGTTGGGTAAGTCATTTATATAAATTAAAAATAGTAAGGGACCTAGGACAGTTCCTTGTGGAACTCCTGAGTTAACCTTTATTGGTGTAGATTTAGAACCATTAATTATTACAGCTTGCTCCCTACCCAATAGGAAATCTTGGATCCAGTGATGTAAGGGACCTGAGATTCCAAAGTATTTAAGTTTTTTGAGTAAACTAAGGTGGTGAACTTTGTCGAATGCTTTTGAGAAGTCTAGTAATATTGTATCTATTTGATCATTATTATCTAAGCCTTTTGATAGATCATCTATTAGGCCTATCAATTGTGTTTCACATGATCTGTTCTTTCTAAAGCCATGTTGGTGTGGGCATAGGGCATTATATTTGTCAAGGTGGTTAACTATTCTGCTATATATTATGTGTTCCAGTAATTTACATGTGATACTAGTAAGTGATACAGGTCTGTAATTTTGCTTTCTTTACTGCCGCGACTTAGCGAGATCTTAGGATGTCTTACAAGAAAAACGGGAAGTGCATTCCAGGCATGCGCAGAAAGTCAGTGCGTCTCATTGTTTCCTGTAACTGTCTCTGAGTTGCAACATGGATAACCACACACACACGATGTCACTTCTGTGCCCTAGAGAGCGACGACTTTGGTTCAGATGAACATTTAAAATATACATTTTCTGCGATGAATAATAGCCTGGGACAGGGGATTAAAAAAAGATGAAAGTTATATTTTAAAAAGACTTAAGCAGTTGGATTTTGTTGTAATGATATCATGAGAAATCTTGTTGTTTGTCTCATCACTGACAGAAAATACGCATCTGCTTCAGGTTACCAATGGAATTAGTGCTAAGAGTTGAATTAATTATCCGAAACAATGAAATTTATCAGCAACCTTTCATCTATTTGCGTTCAAATCACTGCATCCAGAGTTTTATTGTCCCCAATAATTCGTGGGATCAAAAAGGAAAACAAAATTAATCAACAATGACATCTTTCAGCTCTGGCTGATATAACTTAAATGTTGTATTGGCATTGAAAAATATTCCCTCGTATCGATAGAGTTCTGTCCATGGAAAATTAAGTCTCAAGTAAGGCCGAGTACGAAACTTGTCAATTGTATTTATACTTAAAACCGAATAAGTATTATCCCAAATTTCATCATACATTTGGTGCCACGCTCAATTTCGTTCTGTTAATTCTCTGCAATCCGTTTTGTCAGAACTTTCACCCTTCGTACCGACCACAAATGTGATAAAAGGTTGATAAAAGGGTTGTTCTTCAGGTTTGCACTCCTAGAGGGTTGTTCTTCAGGTTTGCACCACTAGAGGGTTGTTCTTCAGGTTTGCACCACTAGAGGGTTGTTCTTCAGGTTTGCACGACTAGATGGTTGTTTTTGAGGTTTGCACCACTAGAGGGTTGCTCTTCACGCTCTCTGTCATTTTAATCATCGCCTTCATGAAGATGAACTCAGCAAAGTTAAAAAGTGGGTGCACAACTCAAATAATTTCTCATCGTTGACAGTATATTTTTTTATCTGTTATAAGCGCTCCTTCTATGCATAAGATTATTAAATTATTATCTCAATAATTATAATCGCAATAATAATTTAGAATACCAAGTTTAAGACAGCTCAGCAGAAGATCGAAGACAAGCCAACAGTGCTGTTCAATAGTGCTGTTCAGTAGTGCTGTTCAATAGTGCTGTTCAATGGTGCTGTTCAACAGTGCTGTTCAACAGTGCTGTTTAACAGTTCTGTTCAATAGTGCTGTTCAATAGTGCTGTTCAATAGTGCTGTTCAATAGTGCTGTTCAATAGTGCTGTTCAACAGTGCTTTTCTCTCTCTGTTCAAGAAGATGCTGTTCAAGAGCTATACAGAATGTAGCAATAACTAAATGTTTCCTGACGTCAGGAGTAGAAGCGAACTTAAGCCAGGAATCTTATCTTTCACAGATTTTTTTATACCTCCTTCCGTCTCACGAGACGATGGTGCATCACCGTTAGGTTGGGTTGCATTTTCTCGAGTGGCTGTGCAGTCCTATTCTTGAGTGACAGTCTTTACCACAGTTTTTACACACGAGTCCTGTGCATCCAAATGTCTTGGCCCTTCTCCAAGCTCTCCTGTCTGCAGCGTCCTCCATTCTTCCCTCCTCGGCTACTATGACGCCCTCTTTGACAACTGTGCGCCACGTAGATCGGTCATCTGCCTTACACTCCCAGTCACGTGTATGTATTTTGGCTGCTTTCATGTCCCTTTGACAGACATCTTTAAAACGCAAGCGTGGGCGACCTGTTTTCCTCTTTCCTGAAGCAATTTCGGGATGCGGCCGGGGCTCATTCTTTTAACATGTCCTAGCCATCTCAGGCATCTTTCGCTAAGAATTGAGAACATGCTTTTGGGTATTGGCACGCGTTAGGACCTCACTATTAGGCACTTTGTCTTGCCATTTAATACCAAGGATACGTCGCAGGCATCTCAAATGGAAGCTGTTAAGCTTGCGCTCTACGAATGTATAGGTGGTCCATGTCTCACTCCCATAATGTAGTGTACTGATGACACAGGCTTGATAAACACACAGTTTGGTTTTCTCCGTTAGCTTGGTGTTTTGCCAGACCAACTTATTTAGTGTATCCATTGTGGCAGCTGCCTTGCCAATTCTGCTGTGTATTTCTTCATCAATGGACAGTGTATTGGAGACCTTGGATCCCAAGTAGGTGAAGCTGTCCACAACCTCCAAGTATTCATTATCAATTTTTATGGTAGGTGGAGTTCGGGTGTCATGGGCCATGATGTTTGTCTTTTTCAAGCTGATTTGCAGACCAAATTCTTTGCTGGCATTGGCGAAGTTTCTGTGTGTGCTGTTAGTGCCGCGTCATCCGCAAATAGTAGCTCACGAATTAGGACATCTGTCGTTTTGGTCTTGGCTCGGAGGCGGGCAGTGTTGAAAAGTTCTCCATCAGCTCTGGTGTGTAACCAGATTCCCTCACTGCTATCATTGAATGCGTATCGAAGAAGTACAGAGAAGAATATTGCGAACAATGTTGGTGCGAGTACACAACCTTGTTTAACTCCGCTGCTGACTGGAAAGGCTTCTGACTTAGCTCCATTGAACTGCACTGTGCCTTGCATATTTTCATGGAACTGCTTGATGATGGTAAGTAGGTGGCCAAACTGCGGCTCGCGAGCCGCATACGGATTTTCCGTGTTAACATTGCGGCTCGCGAAAATTTTATGAAAGATCCATAACAAGGATTGCTGGAAAATTTCCAAGCCAGGTTAAATGAACAATATGCTTCTATGCGGCTGTCAACAATGTTTTAATATATTCTTTAATGGCTCTCAGTTAATACGGGTCTGGTCACCTCTGCTCTATGCAGCCGTCATCTGAAGGAATTCTACAAAGAAATAATCATGTTTTCTGCTTGCGATCCAACATCCTTGTCGGAGCCTCAATTTGACCCTGCAGTACAAAATGTAAGTCTCGGTGAATTTAGTCGCAGCTAAAAATAATTAAAATATAAATTTACATGACATTTACAACACAAAACTACATACTTCTTTAGCAGTGAAAAAATGATAAAGACAGATAATTTAAAATAAATAAATAAGAATTGGAGAAATAATGTGAACGCGTTTGAATATTAGAACGTGTTTCAATATTGAGTGGAAAAGACGTAAACAAGGTAAGGGTTAGCCTGACCGGACGTAACAAAACAGCGAACGTTTCGGCAAAGAGCCTTTATCAACGAACATACAAGACACAAATAAAACGAAAATAAAAATAAAAAATGAAGGAACTTAGCTGCGGTGAAATCCAAAGTATCCAAAAAAGTCATTTTGTTTGAATATTGAGAAAGTGTTTGAATATTGAGAAAGTGTTTGAATATTGTGAAAGTGTTTAAACATTGTGAAAGTGTTTGAATATTGAGAAAGTGTTTGAATATTGTGAACGTGTTTGAATATTGTGAATGTGTTTGAATATTGAGAAAGTGTTTGAATATTGTGAAAGTGTTTAAACATTGTGAAAGTGTTTGAATATTGTGAACGTGTTTGAATATTGTGAACGTGTTTGAATATTGTGAAAGTTCTAAGCCTTCATGAAGAGCTCCTTACTTGGTTGGCAGTTTAAGTTGAAAGTGTGTGTGTGTTTGGGGGGGGGGTAAGGGTTGGGCTACGAATATCAGTGTGTCATGAACTAAGAAAGCATTGTAACATTACTAGATGCCCGCGTCGTAGAATACGTCACAGATTTGCTCATAGATAGTGAAAAGAAAGTGTGTGTGTGGGGGGGGGGTGTTGACAGACACAAACTACATCACGGTGAAATCAGAACAACGCGAATAAACCTCAGATGCGGGGATAAATAGACGCATTGTTGATCTGGAAACATGTGCACTGTGGTTAGCCACTTGCCACCCCCCACCATGCACCACCCTAGCTTGCCAACCATAAACCAATTGGCATAACCTGACAAAGGTCATTCGTTAAGCTTATTTCCACTCGTCTTGTGCTTGCTAAGGTGTTGCGAAGTCATGATGATCAAAAAGATAGTGGGAAATGAACGGGCACAAACACAAATATTTAAAAAAAATTAAAAAGTAATGTCATGGCTGGGATGGGACCTTCGACATCCGCGTGTTAGGCGAATGTTAAAACCACTTCACTGCGAAACACATATTAATTTGTTGTTCTGAAAGAACATAGTAATTGACCTCAATTCAACGAATGCTCTACCGACAGCTTGCTACTAGCTTGGTGTCCGGCATGGTTGGACCAAGATAAGAATTCTATATATAGAAGAAAACTGCCTTTAGTTATCGGAAAGGGAAGCTATATCCTTCCTTATCTTAAACTTCTGAGCATTAAACCCCCTCCCCCAACCACACACCAACATCCTCCTCACCATTGGTTTCATCTGTGTTGTGTTGTGTTGTGTTGAACACGTGAATCGAATCTTCAAACCAGGCCAAAAACGCAGACAAAAGCAAATAACTTATTTCCCCTGTCCCCTATTATCTTTCTCTCCCCTCCCCCTCCCTCTTCCCCTCCCTTTCCCCTCCCCCATCTCTCTCCCGCTCCCCCATTGTATTCATGCTTATATTAAATAGAATTTTTTTTTTTAAACCTCCAGCAAATGACATGTAAGTTGTCTCCGAAAACAGAAACAGCATTGACGCGCTGACCCAGGTTTGTCCTGGTTTAAGGACAGGTTATCTTGTAGTTGGCTATGGTTACACACAGAAGGTCATGATGCATGTAATGCTTCTGTGTCGGTTTGTGCGTCGGCCCGTGTGTTCGTTTGTGTGTGGCTTTAATATGAGTTTTAATTACCAAATGACTTAGTTTGAAGTTGCCTGACGTTGGGAAAATGAGCTGGAAAAAAAAAAGAACTTGTTTGCAATAAGTTATAAGATATAACTAATGCGAGAGATTATATTTGAACTTGGCAAAAATTTTGTGGGAGGAAACGTCGCTCTGAACAGGAGTTCAAATGTTTAAAAAATCATGGGCGTGGCAGGTCAAATGTGGGCTCATGGGCATGGCAGGTCAAATGTGGGCTCATGGGCGTGGCAGGTCAAATGTGGGCTCATGGGCGTGGCAGGTCAAATGTGGGCTCATGGGCGTGGCAGGTCAAATGTGGGCTTGGCGTTAAGATTTCCGCCATCGTAGAGGAAGGAATGCCTCGTATCATCTCTTGGCTTCACGCGGCACTTAACTTGCACAAGTCAGATCTGAACCGTACCGCAAACGATACAGGATTTGAATCTTAGTTCAAACAGCCAGTCATTGACTGCATCCGAAAAGACTGGGTAAAAAAACCGGAGGTAATAATTTGAATTTGATTTTCTGCCAAGCCTCGATGTTTGATGTGTTCAATAAACGCCCACATATTATAGTTGGCTATTCGTTAAGTTTCAACAGAGTTTTTTCAACTCACATCAGGGGCTGACAGCTGTTACATAAGAAACAACGGAGGATTATCGTAATACTTTAATCCTTCTTTTATTTAAGAAATACGTTACAGCGCTTCCGGTGGTTTATTAAAGAACCGCCCACCAGGAATCATCCGAGTTTCTGATTGGCTGAATTGGCAACACACCGGAAGTTGGTTGCTAATGTTTGATCAAATACAACTACAGGTGTATTAGTGAGTGAGGTGATGGTGGTGGTGGTGGTGGTGGAGGGGGACACAGATCACGTTATGCGTTTAAAAAAAGGGTCAAGTGGGTTGTGGTTATTGACAGTTTTATTGAGTGTGGGCGGAATGTCGTGGGATGTTGTAAGTCATGGCGTGACAATAAGGTGTTGTGGGTGGTTAGTCTTTGATGTGCGGCTTAGTCAATAAACGAAACTATCCTGGGGTGGGGGTGGGGGTGGGTAGGGGAGGGAGAATGGGATCTGTGGCTGAATATTAAATTAATTTAGTCAGTTGAGTCATTGCCTTCTTGATTTGATTACAGTCTTACATTTACGAAACAAAAGTAACAAGATTGCAGTATCAAAGGCTTCAATAGAAGAAACGTCATCTCTGCTGAATCGTGATCACTATATTAGAAACCGGTTCAACGAGGTTTGAAAAGATCTTTCAAATATTTTTAAAAGCATTATTTTATATGACATACACCTGAGTTTAAAAAATGCTTTTAATTTGCAAAAGATTAATAAATAGTATAAATGAAATCACTGTTTGTAAGTTCATTTTTTCTTCAGAGGGTGCTTTAGATGTCATACAACTAACTGGTATTAAATTATTGTCAATGAAGCTTGAAAGAAATTTATGGAACCTTCGATTCCAAGCAACAATTATGAGACCTGGGCGATGTTCTCTTTAAGAGAGGGGTCCAAATTTGAAGTTCCCCTGGGCTCCCACTTGAGGGGGGCTCCAATAGAGTGTCCGAAATGTTTTTTTACGACACCACCATGTATGCAGGGCCCTCCAAAAAGCCCAATCTACCCAGCCCCGTAAAATCCGTACAAATTCCTAGCTACGCAACTGATGCTATATACCTTCTAACTCACCCCGCTAATCCAATGCGATGAAACATGCATGAAACCTTCATTAAGTCGGTTTTCTGTAATAAACCTTGATTAAACTCATAGACAATAAATAATTTAAATAAATTGTATTAGTTTAGGATCTGAACTCTCGAATAAAAAAAAAGACCCCGTAAAAACAAAGTTTTTGACTATAAATCATTTATTTACGAGACATAACTAAAAGAATGTTCATTATAATTCGCATCGCACGATGATACAAAAATCCAAAATTGATAGTTAAAAAAAAACAACTACTACTACAGTCTGCCTGCTAAATTTTCGCTCGATTTGATTACGGGGAAAGGGTTATAAAAACATGTTAAATATAGTGAACACTGCGAGAAAGAATTTCTTAAACATTTACGTATCGGGAATATATTTTTAAAAAGTAGGGTAAATAATATGCGCACCACACCACGTGACAGGAAAATATTAAGGAGGCTGTTCAATATAACACGTACCGCGACACTCTTGCACAAAAATGTACATTCTACATGGAGATACATAGAGATAATCTAAAAATTCATTAATTTAATTACAGTACATTCGATCGATCTGAAATTTTGAAAGATCATCGGGCACTAAACTAAACACATATTCTTTGTACCTCAGATCTAATCTCTTAAGGCCTTGGCTATTACTTGGGCAATCTGCTCAATCTGTTAGGCAATGCCATACAACATTGTCTGAACGTAGGACTCCCCTGCCCCCCTTACCTCCCCGGCTATGTCAAGCGCGGGACATGACGTCAACAAGTGTGTGATCGTCTCAGAGGCTTGGCTGCAATGACGGCAGTTGAGGTCCCTGTTGTGATCTAGCCTGTTAAAATAAGATTTGGTTGGGCAATGCTCGGTGCGCATTTGGGTCACCAAACTATGTTCCCTTCGTTTTAGACCCCACCACTGGTCTGATCTGCTCGGCCTGGGCATGCTAGCGAATACTCCTCTGGCTGTCGCTCCATCGTCCCACTCCTGGTACCACTTTTCACTGAAGTGGTCCATTAGCCACGTCTTTGCCCCAAGATATGTGACTGGGACATCTGGTTGGGGTTGGGCTGCTCCAGCTTTTGCCAGCGAGTCTGCTATTTCATTGCCTTCTACATTCACGTGGCTAGGGATCCACTGCACCGTGACCCTACCACCAAGTCTCTCGAGTCTGCCCAAGATGGCATCGACTAGGTGGGTGCTACGTTTCTCAGACAGCAGGACTTAGAGCGCCCATCTCGAGTCACAAAACAAGACCGTGTCAAAACCTACTAGTTCCGACCCTTGCAGTGTCAGGTGCACACTTTCCAGGGCCCTGTGAATAGCTTCAAGCTCCGCATCGTAGTTCGATGCTGTAGTCCCACAGGGTCCTGAAAGTTCCTCTTTTGGTGGTCCTCCTAATGGGTATAGGTGAGCGCACCATATCCTGCAGTTCTTTCTCTCCGGCTGGCAGACCCATCCGTGAACACTTTCACTGGGGTTCCCGCGAACCCTTCAAATTTCTCAAGGGCAGCCACTTTCTGTACATATTCAGGGCTGCGCTTCGTCACTGTCGTGTCAGCCAAAGACAAATGTATTGTGGGACGTGTCATTTCCGCATAGGGCAGTTTTATTGGGACGCTAATAGTTCTATGTCTATTTCGTGGGGGTTGAACAGTCCTATCAAGCTCGAGTACTTGATGCATGAACGAGGACCGTTTCAGCTTCCCACGTCCGCCCCAATTATGCTGCATTTTGTAGCAGGGGTCCCTCGTGTCCAGCCTGCGATACCTTTCTGCAGTAGTAATGATCGCCTTGTCCCGACGTATCTCAAGTGATTCCACATTTGCAATGACCTCCACGGCAGCTGTGGATGTAGTTCTATACGCGACACAGATGAACCTCAAAGCCTGGTTCTGGATTCGGCCCAATTTTTCTAATGCCGTTTTGCTGGCAAAGGCTTGGACCGGCATATTATAGTCCATCACCGACCTCACACTTCCCAGATATAGAGCTCTGAGAGTGCTTGCTCCAGCGCCCCAGTTTGTGCAAGCTAACTTTTTCACCAGGTTGAGCTTGGCGGTTGCCTGGGAGTACTGGTCTTGTACAAAATTATGCATTTGTACCTTCTGATCCAGTTTGACTCCCAGGTAAAACGGTTGTTTGTCCCATTTGAGCGCTACATTGTTCATTTTAAGCACAATCTCCTGTTTAAGAACGGTTCGGCCATTCGTGAAGAGCGAATAGACCGTCTTCTCGGTGTTAACTTTCATATGCCACCTCTGCATGTACCTAATGATAGCGAAAAGGTCAAGCTGTAGTAGCTGTTGCAGTCGGTGGACATCCTTACCGATGCTCCAGATGACCAAATCGTCCGCATTCATGGCAGCGCTGGTTTGCAACATACCAGGTAGGTCGTTGATGTAAGCTAAGAACAATGTGCAGCTGAGCGCTGACCCTTGGGGCAGGCCCTGCTGCAGCGTTCTCCTACTTGAGGTTTCACTGCCATCACCGGGCACTAGTCTGCCTGCATAATTTCAGCTGGCTAGCATACGGGGAAAAGGATTAAATATATGTCCAAAAGTGTTTTTTTTCCCGGAAAACAAATAATCAGACGCCACAAGTTACACGTTTATATAAAGGACTAGCTAAATACCCGCGCTTGGCAGCGGGTAATTAGTATTTCAGCTGGCGTTGTGAATCCGCGTAACACCAATTCAAAACTCCAATTGATTTCAATCTAGATCATGATGTATATAATGGTTTGTTAATATTTGACTAGGTCGTTTAAAATCATATTGGAAATAAAATTACATTAAGAGCCCCTTTGGAAAATGGTTGCAGGATGTGCATATTTCACAAGGCCTGGAGATTTCAATATAGGTCATTAAATGGAGATACGTGACTATATAAATTTAAATTTGTTAAAATCTAATCTTAGCTTTAAAAATTTACGAAAACACTTTTTTTTTGCGCCCGGCCCCAAAGTAAAAAAAAACAACATTAGAAGTCTAATATCGTATAAAATTTTATTTAGTTAAATATCAAATTTGGTAAATAATGCATCCATATACCCAGTAGCTAGTGGCGTAACTAGGAAACCGTAGGGGTCTTATCTTAGATATACAGACGCTCCTTCTATGCAGAAGATAATTGCGTCCACAGACCATAAGAGATGATCTGTTGGCAAGTGATGCAGCGGTCAGAGGCCACGGCTATGGGGGTTCCACGCATTACCCCAGCCGCCTAACTATTGTCTAGTTAGGTATCCATTCAGAGCTGGGTGACTCGGGGACTCCTCAGGCCCCGGGAACAAATCCTCACCTTCGTGTGGATTCGAGCTCGTGACCATCGGTACAGTAGTCGAGCGCGCTACCCCTCGACCACCGCAGCCCCGAAATGCTTTGGGAGAATTGGGCCCATATGCTTTTCTGTGCAAGCGGAGTAAAATTACATTTCAATTTGGATGGTTGTATGGATGGACGGATGAGTGCATTAATGGAAGAAATGATGGATTGATGATTGGATGGGGGGATGGGGGGATGGGGGGATGGATAGATGGATGATGTTGGGATAGACGATACATGGCTGAATATTAACACATTAAAACATGCTGTTGAGTGGGTTGTGTTTGGGCATGTGAATGATTACATGATATTTGTCTTTTATGATGTCTGCTGTATATGGTTTATAAAACTTACATTTCTCTCTGTAATTGTGAATGCTGACATGATATTTGTCTTTTATAATGTCTGCTCTATATGGTTTATAAAACTTACATTTCTCTCTGTAATTGAGAAACAATCAAAAACTCATTTCAGCCCCCGCCCCTATTTATTTTGCTTTTGTCGCCTTTTGATGTCAGTGATGAGCAGTGTTTGACATCAATTTACCCGGTAATAAGTTAAAAATATGTTAGTTGTGCCGTGTATGAGTACTTTATGACATCAATTTACCCTGTAATAAGTTAAAAAGATGTTAGTTGCGCCGTATTTGAGTACTTTATGACATCAATTTATCCTGTGATAAAGTAATGTTGGAGACCCTGGGCGCCCATTAAAAGAGAGGGCCGAAGCATCCATTTGTTTCAAAAATGTTTTTTTTAACAGCTTATGTTGGAAACCGGGTGATTTAATGTCGATTCTGTCCCTGGCCCACGTTGTCACTATCTGGAATTTTGGTTTTAGTCCAAAGAATATGGTGGTGTTGTATGACGATCACACAGGTTGTTTTTTTTTGGTCTGCTGGTGCTCCGTTAGTGTGAAGGTTAAAAGTTTCTTCAAATGTAGGTCAAATTCTTAAAACCTGCCTCAAGGTCAATGTCAAAATCTCTCGCCCTGAATGGTGGACAGTGTTAAATCTCTCCTGTTCTGGTGTGGGGCCGTCAGTCAACTAGAGGACTGTGGGGCTGTCATTAAACTAGAGGACAGTGGGCTGTCATTCAGCTAGAGGACAAGGGGGCTGTCATTCAACTAGAGTACAGTGGGGCCGTCATTAAACTAGAGGACAGTGGGGCTCTCATTAAACTAGAGGACAGTGGGGCTGTCATTAAACTAGAGGACAGTGGGGCTGTCATTAAACTAGAGGACAGTCCGGCTGTCATTCAACTAGAGGACAGTGGGGCTGTCATTCAACTAGAAGACAGTGGGGCTCTCATTAAACTAGAGGACAGTGGGGCTCTCATTAAACTAGAGGACAGTGGTGCTGTCATTCAACTAGAGGACAGTGGTGCTGTCATTAAACTAGAGGACAGTGGGGCTGTCATTAAACTAGAGGACAGTGGTGCTGTCATTCAATTAGAGGACAGTGGTGCTGTCATTCAACTAGAGGACAGTGGGGCTCTCATTAAACTAGAGGACAGTGGGGCTCTCAATAAACTAGAGGACAGTGGGGCTGTCATTCAACTAGAAGACAGTGGGGCTGTCATTAAACTAGAGGACAAGGGGGCTGTCATTAAACTAGAGTACAGTCGGGCTGTCATTCAACTAGAGGACAGTGGGGCTGTCATTCAACTAGAGTACAGTGGGTCTGTCATTCAGCTAGAGGACAAGGGGGCTGTCATTAAACTAGAGGACAAGGGGGCTGTCATTCAGCTAGAGGACAAGGGAGACTTCATTCAACTAGAGTACAGTGGGTCTGTCAGTCAGCTAGAGGACAAGGGGGACTTCATTCAACTAGAGGACAGTGGGCTGTCATTCAGCTAGAGGACAAGGGGGACTTCATTCAACTAGAGTACAGTGGGTCTGTCATTCAACTAGAAGACAGTTGGTCTGTCATTAAACTAGAGGACAGTGGGGCTGTCATTCAACTAGAAGACAGTGGGTCTGTCATTCAACTAGAGTACAGTGGGGCTGTTATTCAACTAGAAGACAGTGGGTCTGTCATTCAACTAGAGTACAGTGGGGCTGTCATTAAACTAGAGGACAGTGGTGCTGTCATTCAATTAGAGGACAGTGGGGCTCTCATTAAACTAGAGGACAGTGGATTACAAAGATTACTTAATACAACGCTCAGATAGATATGAGGAAACAAATACTTTTCTTATTCCGTATGCAAGAACAAACACACACATTTTCGTTTCTCCCGTCCGGAATTCGGACGTGCAATGAATTCCCCAAGGAAACCAGGAAAAACAACATTTAAAACATTGGCCATGGATAAGCGTAGGACGCAATAATTTCCTGTATAGAATAAGCGCCTGTAACAATAAAGGTAAGACATGGCAGAAAATGATAGCGTAGCGTCTAGTAGGGGGGATAATTTGTTTTAGTGATCTGTGCTGGCGTAAAGTAGCGACGTGAAGGGGTGGTGGGCAGGTTGGGCGGGGGTGGGCCGCCCCGCGTGACACCATCAGGGGGGTGACACCCACAGTAAAATATTTACTGTGTTTGATTTTATGTACGAAAAAAAAGAAGACAAATTTCTTTTAACTAGAAAGGAATTAAGAAATACAATGAAATACCTTAAAAACATGAAATTTTCAATTAAAAACATATCAGTTAAATAGCAATATAATACAGTCCCAACATACAAACATTGAAACAAATTAGGAAAAAGTGACGAAATAAAAAATCGCAGCAGAGAGATCTTCAAAATGGCTGGACATGTTTTAAAAGATATTAAGCCATTTGTACTTTGAAATAGACCGAAAGCCTGGACGAATTTCTTCTCAATCCACACTCCACCACAGTGGGATTTTTTTTTTTTTTGGGGGGGGGGGGGGGGGTTACAATTTCCCCCCCTCCCCCCGAAAAAAAGAGGGTTTTCTTAGTTGTTGCTTTTTTTTTTTCAAAGAAAATTATGAATTCAATGTCTTTGAGTTGATTGTTTTTTTAAAATATTGATAATGGCGTGCAAGCATAGATATGCATATTTATATACAAATAGTTCACCACATTTAGAAAAAAAAAGTTAGTGTAAATGAAATAATTGTTTTTATAATGGTTTGTTGTTTGCTTGAAAATTCCGACTTCAAATTGCAGTTATATATTTAAAAAAAACCGAAAAAAAAACAAAAAAAAACCTACAACAAACCGAAATTACGTATTATTTGGTCAACCATAAAGATTTTGTTAAAATGTAGATGTGATGAAGATATTATATGTTTATGACTACTATTGGGTTTTTTTTTTACTCTAGCAATCGATTTAACAACTGTCATTTAAAAAAAACAACAACTTACATCTTCAATCAACATTGCTTACTTCTCAGATAAATAAAATGAAGTAATTTACAAATCAAGCTAGTTTTATAAATAACGATTTTGAATTTATTTGCTTTGTTTCTAATTAAATATTTACATGTAGACTAGATACACATTTATTTGACGGATGGATTTTTGTATTTCTCATTGTAATTAGTTTCTGTGTCGATCTAAAACTGTGTACAATAAACTCTGGGCATAGACAAAAAACACTGCTGTCAATGATATCAGTGTCACATAGCTTCAGGGGGGTGGTGGTGGAAGCTGTGTGATGGCCAACTGGACCCAGAGTTTGATTGTCAAATCTTGAACGACACAATTTGGACTGTACCAGATAACCTATGACATCAACATTTTTGGAGTGACCCATGACATTACATTTTGGGAGTGACCTATGACATCAACATTTTTGGAGTAACCTATGATATCAACATTTTTGGATTGACCTATGATATCAACATTTTTGGAGTGAACTATGATATCAACATTTTTGGAGTGACCTATGACATCCACATTTTTTAAGTGACCTATGATATCAACATTTTTTAGAGCGACCTATGATATCAACATTTTTGGAGTGACCTATGACATCCACATTTTTGGAGTGACATGTGATATCAACATTTTTAGAGTGACCTATGACATCCACATTTTTAGAGTGACCTATGATATCAACATTTTAGAGTGACCTATGACATCCACATTTTTAGAGTGACCTTTGATATCAACATTTTTGGAGTGACCTAGGATACCCACATTTTTGGAGTGACCTATGAACATCCACATTTTTGGAGTGACCTATGATATCAACATTTTTAGAGTGACCTATGATATCAACATTTTTGGAGTGACCTATGACATCAACATTTTAGGAGTGAGCTATGATATCAACATTTTTAGAGTGACCTATGACATCCACATTTTTGGAGTTACCTAATATATCAACGTTTTTGTAGTTACCTATGACATCCTCATTTTTGGAGTGACCTTTGATATCAACATTTTTGGAGTGACCTATGACATTCACATTTTTGGAGTGACCTATGACATCCACATTTTTAGAGTGAACTATGACATCCACATGTTTGGAGTGACCTATGATATCAACATTTTTGGAGTGACCTATGACATCCACATTTTTGGAGTGACCTATGACATCCACTATTTTTGGAGTGACCAATGATATCAAAATTTTTAGAATGACCTATGACATCCACATTTTTAGTATGAATTATGACATCCACATTATTAGAGTGATCTATGATATCAATATTTTCGGAGTGACCTATGACATCCACATTTTTGGAGTGACCTATGATATCAACATTGTTAGAGTGAACAATGATATCAACATTTTTGGAGTGACCTATGACATCCACATTCTTTGAATAACGAATGACTTCATTATTTTTGGAGTGACCTATGATATCAACATTTTTAGAGTGACCTATGACATCCACATTTTTAGAGTGACCTATGATATCAACATTTTTGGAGTGACCTATGACATCCACATTTTTAAAGTGACCTATATTATCAACATTTTTGGAGTGACCTAGGATATCCACATTTTTGGAGTGACCTATGAACATCCACATTTTTGGAGTGACCTATGATATCAACATTGTAAGAGTGAGCTATGACATCCACATTTTTGGAGTGACCTATGACATCAATATTTTTGGAGTGACCTAGGATATCCACATTTTTGGAGTGACCTATGAACATCCACATTTTTGGAGTGAACTATGACATTCACATTTTTTGAATAACCAATGATATCAACATTTTTGAAGTTACCTATGACATCCACATTTTTGGAGTGATCTATGACATTCAAATTTTTTAAATAACCAATGATATCAACATTTTTGGAGTGACCTATGACATCAACATTTTTGGAGTGACCTATGAGATCCACATATTTTGAATAACGAATGACTTCAATATTTTTGGAGTGACCTATGACATCAACTATTTTGGAGTGACCTGTGACATCCACATTTTTGGAGTGACCTATGACATCCACATTTTTGGAGTGACCTATGATATCAACAATTTTGGAGTGACCTATGACATCCACATTTTTGGAGTGACCTATGACATCCACATTTTTGTAGTCACCTATGATATCAACATTTTTGGAGTGACTTATGACATCCACATTTTTAGAGTTACCTATGACATCCACATTTTTGGAGTGACCTATGACATCCACATTTTTAGAGTGACCTATGACATCCACATTTTTGAAGTGGCCTATGACATCCACATTTTTGGAGTGAAATATGATATCAACGTTTTTGGAGTGAACTATGACATCCACATTTTTGGAGTGACCTTGATATCAACTTTTTTAGAGTGACCTATGACATCCACATTTTTAGAGTGACCTATGACCTCCACATTTTTGGAGTGAACTATGACATTCACATTTTTTGAATAACCAATGATATCAACATTTTTGGAATTACCTATGACATCCACATTTTTAAAGTGACCTATGATATCAACATTTTTGGAGTGACCTAGGATATCCACATTTTTGGAGTGACCTATGAACATCCACATTTTTGGATTGACCTATGATATCAACATTGTTAGAGTAACCTATGACATCCACATTTTTGGAGTGACCTATGACATCAACATTTTTGGAGTGACCTAGGATATCCACATTTTTGGAGTGACCTATGAACATCCACATTTTTGGAGTGACCTATGATATCAACATATTTGGAGTGACCTATGATATCAACATTTTTGGAGTGACATATTACATCAACATTTTTTAAAGTGACCTATGACATCCTCATTTTTTGGAGTGACCTTTGATATCAACATTTTTAGAGTGACCTATGACATCCATATTTTTGGAGTGACCTATGATATCAACATTTTTAGAGTGACCTATGACATCCACATTTTTAGAGTGACCTATGACATCCTAATTTTTGGATTGACCTATGACATCCACATTTTATGAGTGAACTATGACATCCACATGTTTGGAGTGACCTATGATATCAACATTTTTGGAGTGACCTATGACATCCACATTTTTGGAGTGACCTATGACATCCACATTTTTGAAGTGACCTATGATATCAACATTTTTAGAGTGGCCTTAGACATCCTCATTTTTGGAGTGACTATGATATCAACGTTTTTGGAGTGACCTATGACATCCACATTTTTGGAGTGACCTTGATATCAACATTTTTAGAGTGACCTATGACATCCACATTTTTAGAGTGACCTATGACATCCACATTTTTGGAGTGAACTATGACATTCACATTTTTTGAATAACCAATGATATCAACATTTTTGAAGTGACCTATGACATCCACATTTTTGGAGTGATCTATGACATTCACATTTTTTAAATAACCAATGATATCAACATTTTTGGAGTGACCTATGACATCCACATTTTTGGAGTGACCTATGAGATCCACATATTTTGAATAACGAATGACTTCAATATTTTTGGAGTGACCTATGGCATCAACTATTTTGGAGTGACCTGTGACATCCACATTTTTGGAGTGACCTATGAGATCCACATTTTTGGAGTGACCTATGAGATCCACATATTTTGAATAACGAATGACTTCAATATTTTTGGAGTGACCTATGACATCAACTATTTTAGAGTGACCTGTGACATCCACATTTTTGGAGTAACCTATGACATCCACATTTTTGGAGTGACCTATGATATCAACCTTTTTGGAGTGACCTATGACATCCACATTTTTGGAGTGACTTATGACATCCACATTTTTAGAGTTACCTTTGATATCCACATTTTTGGAGTGACCTATGACATCCACATTTTTAGAGTGACCTATGACATCCACATGTTTCAGTGACCTATGACATCCACATTTTTGGAGTGACCTATGATATCAACATTTTTAGAGTGACCTATAACATCCACATTTTTAGAGTGATTTATGATATCAACATTTTTAGAGTGACCTATGATATCAACATTTTTAGAGTGACATATGACATCCAAATTTTTTGAGTGACCTATGATATCAACATTTTTAGAGTGACCTATGACATCCACATTTTTAGAGTGACCTATGATATTAACATTTTTGGAGTGACCTATGACATTCTTATTTTTGGAGTGACCTATGATATCAACATTGTTAGAGTGACCTATGATATCAAAATTTTTGGAGTGACCTGTGACATCTACATTTTTTGAGTGAACTATGACATTCACATTTTTTTAATAACCAATGATATCAACATTTTTTGAGTGACCTTTGACATCCACATTTTTTGAGTGACCTATGACATCCACATTTTTGGAGTGACCTATGATATCAACATTGTTAGAGTGACCAATGATATCAACATTTTTGGAGTGACCTATGACATCCACATTTTTGGAGTGAACTATGAGATCCACATATTTTGAATAACGAATGACTTCAATATTTTTAGAGTGACCTATGACATCAACTATTTTGGAGTGACCTGTGACATCCACATTTTTGGAGTGACCTATGACATCCACATTTTGGAGTGACCTATAATATCAACATTTTTGGAGTGACCTATGATTTCAACATTTTTGGAGTGATCTATGACATCCACATTTTTGGAGTGACCTATGATATCAACATTTTTAGAGTGACCTATGATATCAATATTTTTGGAGTGACCTATGACATCAACTATTTTGGAGTGACCTGTGACATCCACATTTTTGGAGTGACCTATGACATCCACATTTTGGAGTGACCTATAATATCAACATTTTTGGAGTGACCTATGATATCAACATTTTTGGAGTGACCTATGACATCCACATTTTTGGAGCGACCTATGATATCAAAATTTTTGGAATAACCAATTACATCAAAATTTTTGGAGTGACCTGTGACATCCACATTTTCGGAATAGCCAATGACATTAATACTTTTTGAGTGACCTGTAATATCAACATTTATGGCCAGACCTAAGACTTAGGTTTCTGACTATGATCTGTTATTTCAAATGACTTATATACACTGATATTTCATAGGATTTCTGCAACCTAATTTTCTTATAGGATTTTCACTTGACTGTTCATCACAGGTCTGTGGCGGCCTTATATTTCATGAAATATGGGTGGACTTAAAAGTTGGACATGCATTTAAAAAAACCCCATAAATGTATGCCCATGTAATATATTAATTATGTTGTGTAATTTTAAAGAAACATAGTCTAACATTTTACCTCAGAACCCTGCCCTTGATATTTATCATTGAGTTAATGGAAATTCGGATTAAACTTTATCTGATCTCATCTTATCTTATTTTATATGTACAGATGCACCTTCTATGCAGAAGATAATTGCGTCCACAGACCATGATGGATGATCTGTTGGCAAGTGATGCAGCGTTGAAATGTCACGGTTATGAGGGTTCCTGGTATTACCAAGCCGCTTAACTAGTGCATCTCTTGCCAACAGACCGGCACGGTGTGGGGTCGCAATCATCTTCTGTATAGAAGGAGTGTCAGCTTAGATTAGACAGATATGACAAGACAGTATGTTTCTAATTTAAAGTTTGCGTATCTAGTTTAAAAAATCTTAACAAAACACTTCGATTGTTATTTTGATTATCTGGGATTCATGGTGTTACTTATAGTATCAATGTATTTTCTAGTTTATATTTATTTATTTTTTTACATCGGTAACAAAAATAAATTTTAAAAACAAAAAGAAACAAAGAAGGAATTTTTTTATCAATTGTTAAAATAAAACTTGTTGTGGCCATAAATATTCTATGACATTTGTTGACATTGTTGAAGTAGATGATCAACCAGTTAAAGATTCTGATGAATGTACATTCTCTTTTGGGTTGAGCCGTTAGGCTCTTAAAACCCGGTTCAATTTTTCGCAGGCGAGCCTCATCATTCGGGCATCGCCATAGAGGTAATCCTCAGCAGGTACCGCAACTTCACCACCAAAAACCCCGTCCAACTCGGGTCAACATTCTAGTATGAGGGCCACCGTCTCCTCGGGGCAGCCACACAGCCGACAGGCCAGTTCCCTTCTGTTGTCAAACTTGTAAGGGTAGCTTCGTATTGGACAATGGTCAGTTCTCAATCGTGTTATGAGCGTCTGACTACTACGGTCAAGTTTCCACCAGGCATCGCTTTTGTCCGGTCGCGGCATTTTCTGGTATACCTTTCTGGCCGTATTCCCATTTGCCCAGCCCTCAAGCCATTTCTCACGGAAATGGTCTTTTAGCCACGACTTGACCCCCAGTTGGGTCAAGGGCTTATCGGGTTGGGGCTGAGTTGCGCCTGTCCTGGCCAGTGCGTCGACCCTGTCTGATTGGGCCATTCCGCAGTGTCCGGCCATGTACTGTAGGACTACTTTGCTGCCACGTGCCAGGAATTCACCTACTGTATCCAGAATGGCACTTACCGTCTTGGCCTCCAGAGAGCTTCGACTCAGGGTTTCGAGCGAAAACCGAGAATCGGTGAAGACCACGACGGTCGGGAAACTCTTTCTCTTCGCTAGACGACGGCGTACGTCCTTCAGACCCCTGTGAATCGCTTCCAGTTCGGCTTCATGACTACTGTTAGTAGATCCACACGGTCCCGACAGTTCGAAGCTGTCGGGTTCTGGTTGGGGGTATTGAATTAGCACACCGTATCCACTTTTGCCATCTCTAAAACGTGAGCCGTCAGTGAAGACTTTTACCACGCTGTCTCCATAGGCCTCGATTGTGCGCAGAGTCTCGTCTCGCATGAGCTCGACGGGACTGGCCCGTGTCACCGCGGTATTTGCCAGTGTCAAACGTATTTCAGGCGGGTCAAGACTTTCATGTGGTCCTCGAGCAGGGACCAGTTGCATTCGTTCCCTGTGCTTGGGTAGGGGGACTGATTCATCTAGTTCGTAGACCGCGTCCATGAAGGAGGGTCGCTTCAGTCTTGTCTGCTTAACCCATCTGTCTTGTAATTGATAGCAGGGTTCGTCATGCTCCAACCTACGGTATCGCTCCACCGTAGTCATGATTGCCTTTTCTCGCCTTATCGCCAGAGGTTCTACGTTTGACATAATTTCTACCGCGGCGGTGGGTGTGGTACGTAACGCCCCGCAAACGAACCGTAGAGCTTGGTTCTGTAATCGGTCCAGGCCCTCTAGAGCCGTACGGCTAGCAAAGGCCTGGACCGGGAGGCTGTAACCAATAGCACTTCTCACGCTACCAAGATAGAGAGCTCTTAGCAGTCTTGCGTCAGCGCCCCAAGATTCTGATAAATCTGGCCACTTCTGCTTAGAATAAATAAATAAAAACAACCTATCTTCAAGGGGTGTATTTTTAGTGCTAATAATGAATTGGTGCTCATAGATTAAAGTCAATATTTACCATTTAACCGCTAAGAGACAAAGGCATACTGAGATACTGGAAAGAAAAGTTTTTAATAACTAAATAAGACCCGGGGCGTAGCATGCGCCGAAGACTTGCTCATAGATAGTGCAAAGAAAGGTGGGAAAGAAGGGACACAAACTACACGAAGAAATCAGAACATCTCATGTGAGCTTTAAAAATTTGTGTGGGGGGGGGGAGACCTTTGACATGCGCACTGCGGTTAGCTAACTGGCCCCACCTTGCACCACTCGAGCTTGCCAATCAAACTCTGTGATTGGTCGACCCTAGCGAGGTTCATTCGTCCTGCTTATTTGCACTAGAAGTGTGGTTGTTCTGGTGAATTAGATCTGTAGATGATTGAAATGGCTAAGATCGCTGGTCAAACAGATGTGTGCATATATTTTAGAGGGTTACGGACCCGATAAAATTTATTTTGTTTAAAAAGTCCGTACACTGCTTCAAGACCTTAAAACACCAACGAAAGGTCTCAGTTTTGTGAATTATATCTCAAACAGCTAAACTTTTTATCAAACTTTTTTAAAAAACAAAAAAAAAACTTTATTTGTCCTTCTGTGTAATTTAATTTTGATAACAATGCTGCCTAGTGCTCGTGGTGCAATTGAGCTGAAATCTTGCAACAGGTGAATTCATTACAATCAATATCAAATAATAAGTTCGTTTTATTGGTTAACTAGCAAAATACCCGCGCTTTGCAGCGGAAAATTAGGAATCCAGTTAGCCATTGAAACACAAATTGATTTTTATTCTAGATCATGATGGATATATTACATATATTCAGTTTACTGTCTTTTCTGTATGTCTCTCGTGGTCCCGCGGGGAAAAAAAACATAAGTCAGTTAATCATATAAGAAAAAAAATGT
>MUZC01002468.1:388747-417603 GCA_002072015.1 Radix auricularia | reverse complement strand
CTGAGTTAACAATTTGACTACAACAAACACTCTGTGTGTGGGGGGGAGGGTTGTGGACTGAGTTAACAATTTGACTAAAACAAACAGTCTGCTCAAATAGACTAGAGTGCGAAGTGGTTGTGGCTAATCTACTATGTTAAGAGCTTTTATTTATGGACCGTATGTTAATACCTGCGACCTGTTATAGGAACACTGCCACCTTACATAACCTCACTGTTTACCTCCAGACACGACCGGGTTCACTGAACTCCCAGCACTGGACAAGTTGTTTGCTATTCTCTCCATCACTATTAAATCGCTAAAAGTGCTCAAGGCGAAAAGATGGCTGCCCAGTACACAAGCACTCAAACATCTCAGTTTAATCTTACCTTCTGTCTACACACGTTTTTTTCTTTTTTGTGTCTCGTTCTTTTAAATTAAAAAAAAATGTTTGGGGGATAATATTTCCAATAAGAATTATAAAAGAGTGACAGACATTTCTGTTTTACGTTTCGGAATCTCCTATGTTATTGACTGTGTGCTCCCTCCTCTCCACGCAGGGTCGACGACAAGTCAAATAATTATGGAAGGGAGTAAGGAAGGAGAAAGCTATGTCGACAGAGGGAGAGGTAGTGAGGGAGTGACTGCTAATGATAATGAAGATGTGCTTCTTGTATGGAGCTATGTGTCAATGTTGGTCAAAAAAAAATCTGGTTTTTAAAATGTAGCTTTAATTATTGATGGATGCAATTGATGGGTGAATAAATTGACTCCTAGCTCGATGGACGGATGGATGGATGGATGGATGGATGGATGGATGGATGGATAGATGGATGGATGGATGGATGGATGGATGGATGGATGGATGGACTGATACATGGATTTATGGATGGAGTTGGGTTGTTTTTTAAAAAAAAATCTTTGTTTATGTCCAGTTGTCGGTGGTATTATTTTTCTTGAACAAAAAGTTTCACTAATAAACAAACATTTTTATTATTTTTTAAATTTTATTCTATTATAAATCATAATTCTCTCATAAATAACAAATGAAAAACAAAAATGTTCACGAATTGACCGGCCAAAAATAACTGAGTTGGGGCTTGTCTGGTGATTCATCCCCGCGATCCAAACAAATCCAAATCCTATGGCAACACTGGTGTGTCCGAAATTGAGTCCTGCCAAAGTACTGGCCGCAAAGTTCTTATCTATTTTTAGGTCTATGGTCCAATTTTGTCCCACGCAAAATTTCTACGACAAAGTGCACGGCGGTATGCTGACCTAGTAGTAAAGTACATGGCGCTATGCTTGGGGGAGGGGGGGCCTCCCGAGTGACGAGGAACTTTTGGGTGAACAGAAAACTGGGCAAGTTTTGAGTTTCCGAGCAGACGAGTCTCCACTTGGTTTGTCCTGAACTTGCACTGCGGTATTTGTGCTCTTGATTGTGGACACAATTATTTGTTTCGTTACGAGGGTTACTTTATTTTAAAAAAATATTTTTAAGGTTGTTTTTAAAAATTATTATTATTATTGTTTTAAATTTTTATTAGTCTGCCTGTATTTTTTATCAGATAGGAGAGCTTTCTAATGAATTTAGTAACTTCAGGGGATTCTGTCTTCGTAATATTTTGTTTATTGTCTTCGCTTGGATAATGTCAAGGAGATCAGAATGTCTTTCTCTTTTAGAAAATACTTGTTAATAATTTAATGCCATCCATTTCTGAGAAGATACATTTTATCATTAAAAAAAAAAGATTGTGAACATTTTGTATTTCTCACTGTACTGTACAAAAATATTATAAAATAAACATTTTGAAAAACTACAATTATTACATGAAGGTGATAATTAGAGGCAATGTGGGGGTATTGTGTGTGTGTGTGGGGGGAAGGGATGGGGCTATTTAACATATTATGTTAGGTTATTTATCAGCTCCGTCCTAAAAGTAAACATGAATATATTATTTAAAATATGACTTTTCCAGGAGTTTTAACACCCACGCCGCTGGTTGTTTTTACTCTACCCTGCGCCCGAATTATTAAAGTACACGGCAGAGTTTTAGTACTTAATATTGACGTGTTTCCCAAACGGGGTTCTAAAACTTTAGGGAAAAGGTATCATGTGGATATTATGGAAGGGTATCATTGGAGGGATATCATGGAATCGTTTCATTGTAGGATATAAATAGAAAAAAGGTTTTATTTATATATTTGTCGGGTAAAAGTGTGTAATGCGATGAAATCTTAACAATTAAATTTAATCATTCGCCCTGAAGAAACTAGTCAGTTCTACTTAATATTTTTTTTTAAAAATAGGTCTATTGAAGCATATCTTTTTCTTGTTCAATCTCATAATCGAATTTTTTATTTTGCATGCGTTTTGAAAAAAAAAAAAAAAAGAAAGAAAAAACTCCAGTTATTTTTATCAACTGTTAATTTTTGCTTATAAAAAATGGCCGCTGATCTCCCCAACCCGCCTCATCTGTCATCGAGGCCAACGCTGCCAGTTGTAATCATATGATCTTTGAGAACAGCACTTGGGGGAAATTAACATTAAAACACAAACGTTTAAAGCAAAGAGTCAACGATGGTTCAAATCCCCACAAGATTGATTTCCGATTAGAAATAATTTCCTGAAGTTATTTTCAAATGTTACTTCCTATTTTTTCCACGTAACGCACCGGGACGGCGTACCGAGTACCGGCACCTTTTTTCCCACTTACTAATTTGTATTACTGCCTGTAATCGGTTTCCATTTGCGGTCCATAACCCTTTTTCTTGCGTTCCGGAACCTTTTTTTTTAAAGCACAGTATGTTATTACCATAAATCACAAGAAGCCGTGTCTTGGTAATGAAGGTAAGCACCAAAGAGTTTCGTGTTGTGGGGACACCTCCAGCTATTGACAGACTGTCTAGTCAACTACGCCTCTGTTCACCTCCAGCCATTGACAAGACTGTCTAGGCAACTACGCCCCTGTTCACCTCCAGCTATTGACAGACTGTCTAGTCAACTACGCCCCTGTTCACCTCCAGCTATTGACAGACTGTCTAGTCAACTACGCCCCTGTTCACCTCCAGCCATTGACAAGACTGTCTAGGCAACTACGCCCCTGTTCACCTCCAGCCATTGACAAGACTGTCTAGGCAACTACGCCCCTGTTCACCTCCAGCTATAGCCTGACTGTCTAGTCAACTACGCCCCTGTTTACCTCCAGCTATAGCCAGACTGTCAAGTCAACTACGCCCCTGTTCACCTCTGTTGTTGACCGACGGATAGTGTGGCATGTCGGTATTGCGTCTTACGACTTTCGCACTTTACCTCTAGAATCTAGAGGATGAAAATATTGAAGTACAGAAAGTTGGTGTTGATACAGGACTAAACTGACAGGTCCTTCAACGGGACCAAGAGGTTTTGGGAGATTTGGACGAACAAGAAAATAAAACATGTTTACAAGAGAAAGAATGAGAGAGAGAAAAAAGTATTAGAACGATAGAAAGAGAGAGAGAGAGAGAGAGAGAGACAGAGAGAGAGAAAGAAAAAGTTACAGAGAGACAGAGAGAGAAGGTGAGAAAGAGAGAGACAAACAGAGAGAAACAGAGACAGATAGACAGAGCGAAAAAGAGAGAAATAGAGAAAGGGAGAATAACCGAGAGAGAGAGAAGGGAGAGAGAAGAGAGAGAGAGAGAAAAGAGAGAGAAAGTGTGCGTATGTAAACAAGTGTCCTGATTTTTTTTTTTTTGTTGAGATTTTCATCTGGTAATTAACCAATAAACGTCATTTAGAAGGTAATTCGGGTTTTTAGCTCCATTATTTGTTTGTTATTTTAACTGAACCACTTCATTATAAAATTGTACACCACCTTTCTTCCGTCTAATAAATTAATGGTGCACTGTTACAAGTGTCTTCCAGATTTGACAGCGAATAATTCAGTTGTCGTAACATCTTACAATACAACATTATAGTGGCAAAAATACATTTTCGCCTCGCCACAACATTGCGACTCTAAGTCGGATCATAGGCACCTTTAACTAGAGCAGCGGTTCTCTTTCTTTTGGAATGTGGCCCGGCGTAAATAAACTAAGCATGTTTCGTCTTGTCTATATTTGTCTATGAATTTATTTGTTTTTATGTATTGGCTAGACATCTGTAACTCACTTGGAAACATTCTGTAATCTCGAGTGTTCAGATGACACAATTTGAGAGCTGCTGCCGAAGCAGAAGTTGACGAAATTAACCTGTTTGTTTACTTGTTTCACATTATTTCAATCAAATAACAAAGTAGTTAAATGGTTAAAACACACCGTCAAAGTGTTTTTGATTTTATTTTCTTGTGATGCATACTACTTATTTTACTGAGCAATTTACTGCGTATAGTATAAAATATAATCAACTACACAAATTAAAAAATTACGTAAACCCGTCAGATTTAGTCGAAATGCGATACACACATGAGATACACACATGAGATACACACGTGAGATACACACATGAGATACACACGTGAGATACACACATGAGATACACACATGAGATACACACATGAGATATACACATGAGATACACACATGAGATACACACATGAGATACACACATGAGATACACACATGAGATACACACATGAGATACACACATACACACATGAGATACACACATGAGATACACACATGAGATACACACATGAGATACACACATGAGATACACACATGAGATACACACACTCGTTCATAAACACATTTCCAATTTTGCAGACATGCACACAGAATCAGGTATTAATGTTATAGAGATGGTTGTAAGCGTCATCTGTCTCTTTCTCTCTCTCTCCGCCTCTCTCTCTCTCAGTCTCTCTATTTTTCTCTCTCTGTCTCTCTCTCTCTAAATGCAGTGTCTTCTCTACGTGTATATGTGTGAATTCACCAGCCATTTACTGTTTAAAAGTAGATCATCACCATTACTGGACGGACATTGTTTAGGAAAATAATAAAATGATAAATATTTTAAAAAATTGAATCTCTTTACACACCTTCTCCATTCCGCACATACCCCGTCTCGCCCTCTTACTCTCTCCTCGCCACTCCAGTAGGGGTATTGACTAAATACCTCGCCACTCAGCAAGGGTATTGACTAAATACCTCGCCACTCAGCAAGGGTATTGACTAAATACCTCGCCACTCCAGCATGGGTATCCCCACTCCAGCAGGGGTATCGACTAAATACCTCGCCACTCCAGCATGGGTATCCCCACTCAAGCAGGGGTATCGACTAAATACCTCGCCACTCAAGCAGGGGTATCGACTAAATACCTCGCCACTTCAGCAGGGGTATCGACTAAATACCTCGCCACTTCAGCAGCGCTATCGACTAAATACCTCGCCACTTCAGCAGGGGTATCGACTAAATACCTCGCCACTCAAGCAGGGATATCGACTAAATACCTCGCCACTCAAGCAGGGGTATGGACTAAATACCTCGCCACTCAAGCAGGGGTATCGACTAAATACCTCGCCACTCCAGCAGGGCCACAGACTAACAACCGGTGCAGAAAGAACAAAACTTGTCTGAGATCAACATATTTTCCCCCACCCATGAACTGAGACCAAGAAAACACCAAGTGGGTCGTGGGAATGTACTTCAACACTCAATGTAAACATTGGCAGAAAAACATCAAGATATGCCGACAGTAGAGTTTAGGGGACGAAGAGTTCCTTTTTTTGTTGTTTTGTTACTGATAGGAAGATTGTACTTGATTTTGTTGAAAACATTTTATACTTTGTTATGATTATTTTATGTTTTCAAAACCATTTTAAAAATAAATATTTTATCGAACATCGGACCTACGTTATGAGATATCTACATATTTTTAGACTGGATACGGTTAAGAAATCTTATATGTTACAGACGCTCCTTCTGTACAGAAGATAAAAAAATACAACTTTAAAACTTAACTTGATTGAGTTTAAAAAAGAATTCATTTCAGGTCCCAGTAGAAGAGGACATTTACAGCAACGTGGGTAAAAGTATTTAAACACTGAAGGAACTGATCTTACAAGGGGAACTGAATTTTGTTTTTGAATCTTTCAAGTTATTTAAATATGATTCACAATTTTAAGTTTCTTTCCTAGGTTTTAAAAAATCCTTTGTTTATATTTCATAGTGTAACAAAGAAAATGTAAGATAAATGTTATATATTCGTTTTCATCCCTCATTATTATTAGGACATAAACTAAATAACTTTAATATCGTTTGTCATTTCTCAGACTGGAAAACATCACAGCTCATATTGTAATGTTATCACTTTTAACTATTTAAAAAAAAAAAAGAAATAAAGTTTTTTCTCTATAAACTTAAACATTTTTTAAAAAAAACGTATGCAAAATTTATTGGTTAATATGAATTTTAACGCAATTTATGTTTCCATAACACTGACGTCTTTATATAGAATATATATTTGTTTTGTTTCGTCTCGTAGCTGTCCGCATTTCTTTGCTGTAGGTAGTTCTAGCAGTTCAGCAACGAGGAATTTATTTATAGACATGAAAATGGGATGGCGGCCATGACAGTTATTGAATATTCCTTTAGCTGCATAAAATGGAAATTTAAATTTTGAAAATTACGTCTTTCGGGTTCTTTTCATTCCAAAACATCACACACATAATCAAACACACTCTTGAGTATAGATCTAAGTGTCGTTTAATTGAAAGTTTTTCGTGCGTAAAAAATATGAAATATTTTTTTTAAAAATACTTAAAAGTGCATTGATTTCTGAAAAGAAGAAAATTATCAATAAATTTTAAAATACAGAACAAGTAAGAGTTGTAAAGTCTTTTTTCTAGATTACGGTTAGTAAAGTACTGCAGATATTTTTTTTCCTACCGTCCACAGACCCACTGACGTGTATTTTGTCCCACAAAGGTAACAAATCCCACCTCTACCATAGCAAGGGATTAGGCCTACATTCAGACACGTGTGTACGTTGGATGTCCTCGATTGTACCCATGAGCTCTCTAAGAGATGATGAATCATGCTGGAGGCAAAACAACGAGTACGACAACGAGACAAAACAACGAGTACGACAACGAGACAGAACAACGAGTACGATAACAAGACAACATAACAATCTATTTTGAACGGGGTTCATTGCTGTTTGATAATTCTTAAACCCCTTTCCAAGTCGGCTAAAAGTCACATACTACTTTTGTCAGTTACGAGCCCCTTTAGTTAGACATTAGGCCATTTTTTCTTGTCAGAGGCGTGTCCCTTTTCCATTTAAAGAAAGGAACAATTGAGCTTCAAAACATTTCATTGAACCCTGGCGGAATCCTGAGATGGACTTCTACCTCCCTTTTACACACACACACACACACACACGCACACACACACCGACAAACCCACCCACACACACACACACACACACACACACACACCGACAAACCCACACACACACACACACGCACACACACACCGACAAACCCACCCACACACACACACACACACACACACACACACATACAGACGCACACATTTTTAAAATCCTTTTTATTAACTCGTTGCGTCTGCTTGATTGCATGCTTGATACCTTGTTTGCCGATACAACTTTGGGTCGATTTTTAACCTACTTCCTAGTATGCTAGAACGCTGAAACTTTGCAGGCAGACTCGTGCCGACGATAAAAATAATCTGTCAAATTATCAGATTGATCGATTATAGTTTAATTAAATTGATGAGTTTTTAGATTATATCTATTTAGGCCTATATGTATGCAGAATGTTAATTTTTGTGCTAGAGTTTCGTGGTGCGCTATATATTGAGCAACCTTTTAAATATTTCCTGTCACGCTGTGCGGTGCGTATTATATGTAACGATACTTTTTTAAAATATAATCCCGATATGTAAATGCTAGTAATTGCTAGTATGTCTCGGGGTGAACAGAATATTTAACATGTTTATATATCCTTTTTCCCGTGCTTAAATCAAGCTGAAATTTAGCACGCACACTGTAGTTTTTTTTTCGAACCTTTTATATATGAAACATAGATCTAATTACTATTTTGGATTTTCGGATTTTCATGCGATGCGTATTATAATGAACATACTTTTACTTATGTCTCGTAGATGAAACTTTGTTTTTTAGGCTTTTTTAGCGCATTTTCGAGATGTCGAAATCGCTATTGCACCCGTTTTGTCCGTCCGTCCGTCCGTCCGTCCGTCCGTCTGTCATCACTCTTGATCACAGCATCCATAAGTCCTAGACCCATGATGTATATATGTTTTTTGTATGTCCTGACCTGCCATTTGTGCATCAACACTCAGTTACTCGATCCGTTTAAAAACCCCGTTAAAACTACCAAAAAATATTTCGAATCGAGAGGTAACACTAGCGCAGGGAACGGCCGCCATTGCCGGAAGTCGAATGCGCAATTCTTCAAGCATTGAAGAGTGGTGCGAAAGGGTGCAAAATAATTAGTTGTTTTTTTTAGTTGACGTCATTAGAATATGTGTAAAAGTTTAGAGAGTTTTACGTCATCATTTGTGGTGACTTGTAGTTGGATTAAAGAGAAAATATTTATTTTTTTTAAATGTAAAGAAATGACTTTTAAATAAAAAAATGTCAGGTATATTCATTACACAAGAAAATTCATAAAAATATGTCTAAAATCTAAACACAATTACTGATAACTACATAATTCTGATATCTAACATAAGTACTGATACATAATACGAAAATGCGCTAACACGTCCTGAATTCCAATAGGTACCAGGCTTAACATGATTTTTTTATATTTACGTATGAGGAGAAATAATGGCTTACTCAGTATTTTATAATGTATTTGCCTCTTATTCTTATAAACGATCCCATGTTGTTATTGTGTGGCTATCTGCTACATGTCCAATTATCCCAAGTTATTAGTTGTGGCCATCTGCTACATGACCAATTATCCCAAGTTATTAGTTGTGGCCATCTGCTACATGACCAATTATCCCAAGTTATTAGTGTGGCCATCTGCTACATGTCCAATCATCCCAAGTTATTAGTTGTGGCTATCTCCTGAATGTCCAATTATCCCAAGTTATTAGTGTGGCTATCTGCTGAATGACCAATTATGTCAAGTTATTAGTTGTGGCTATCTGCTGAATGACCAATTATCCCAAGTTATTAGTGTGGCTATCTGCTACATGTCCAATCATCCCAAGTTATTAGTTGTGGCTATCTGCTGAATGACCAATTATCCCAAGCTATTAGTGTGGCTATCTGCTACATGTCCAATCATCCCAAGTTATTAGTTGTGGCTATCTCCTGAATGTCCAATTATCCCAAGTTATTAGTGTGGCTATCTGCTACATGTCCAATCATCCCAAGTTATTAGTTGTGGCTATCTGCTGAATGACCAATTATCCCAAGTTATTAGTTGTGGCTATCTCCTGAATGTCCAATTATCCCAAGTTATTAGTTGTGGCTATCTGCTGAATGTCCAATTATCCCAAGTTATTAGTGCGGCTATCTGCTGAATGACCAATTATCCCACGTAGTTATTAGTGTGGCTATCTGATGAATGTCCAATTATCCCAAGTTATTAGTGTGGCTATCTGATGAATGTCCAATTATCCCAAGTTATTAGTTGTGGCTATCTGATGAATGTCCAATTATCCCAAGTTATTAGTGCGGCTATCTGCTGAATGACCAATTATCCCAAGTTATTAGTGTGGCTATCTGATGAATGTCGAATTATCCCTAGTTATTAGTTGTGGCTATCTGATGAATGTCCAATTATCCCAAGTTATTAGTGTGGCTATCTGCTGCCTGTCAACGGGGAGTTCGAGGTCAGTTTATTCTCGTGTCAAACATGGGCTGACGAGTCCAAGCACCAAAACAAATTGATATCAAATGATTTCTCAACGGTTTCGCCCTGTTGTCCAATCAAGATACAAACGTTAACTTTAGGAGAACCAATGTATCTCTGTGGCTGTAGGGTAAAGTTTACATTTGATTATGTCATCAATTTTGTTGGTGTTGTTGTTGTCGTTATTGTTGCTGTCGTTGTTGTTGTCATTGTTGCTGTACCGTGAATGTTTGTCAGACAAGATGAGGCCGACTTTTATTGTTTCGAATACGATATTCAAGATCTTTGTGAAACTCGGCGGTCCTGAATCTTGAGTTCAGCTACCCTAGTGGAAAAAAATGTTTAATATCAAAGTTTAACTCAAAGTTTAATGTTGGCAGGGGTACCGGATCTTTATTTTTTATTTTTTGTTGAAAATAACAATCATGTTAAAATAATTATTCCTCATTGTTTAAATTGCCGTTTTCGTATCAAATAATTGAAGCAAAAACTCCGATTTGGACATCTTTTTTCCAAGGTTAAAACGATTGACCAGTCACAAATGGTCAGCCTGATGACGTCTTATCTAGGTCAAACTATGCAGCGTCCAGATGTAGGTCATGTTATGATTGTCAAAGGACATCTACGTCAATGAAATCCATGAAACGAAGATGATGTAACGGACTATTCTGTTGCCTGGGGTTCAAGGTCGATGATATCACCACGTGTCCAAAATATTTTAAAAAATAATATTGTCTTAAATTTGTTTTTGTTTTTTTAAAGAAGAGAGAAAGGAAATGTTATCAGTTACGGCCACAACATATAATACAACAAATAAGTTTTTATATCAAGGATTCAATAAAAAAAAATAAAGACTGCCTCTGAATAACATCGGAAACTTAAACAAAATGGCAAGCAACGTTCAAATAAAACGATAATTAAATAAAAATAATACAGTAATAGATCGAGATGTCATCCACACAAAGTTCCACCCCTGAGAAAGTCCCGGCAGAGACACAACGACATGGCCAGATTTTGTTGGTGATTCAGTGTGCGTGTTGCCGTCGATGGCATGCAGACGTCGCTTGACATCAGATTTCGCGCGCACTTTAACTCCACACGTTGACCTTGCTCAAGGTAACACCGTTCAGTTTCTTTTAATAAAAGTGCATCTAGTCTGAACACCGGTGACCCGGTTTTTTTCAGAATCGACAGAAATGAACTTACGGAGGCTAAGGGCATGTTCAGAAAATATGAACATATAGTTTACCTCATTTATGGGGTGGGACTTCTGCTGGTACGAGGAAGTATTTTTTTTAAAAAGTCAACATAATGAGGGGTTAGTTTCCTTGACAATGATTGGCTATAAGTTAACATGGATTGGCTGTAGATAAACATGGATTGGCTGTAGATAAATACTGGTAGCAAATAGAAAAAAAAACATGAATTGGCCTTTTTATGATTCACATTAATGAACATATAGGGCAAAACTCTTGCAATAAAGTAGCCAAAATTATCGAGATCTAACGGGAAAATGGATTCTGAAATATAACACAACAGGTTTTGGCTGTTCTACTAAAATACGGTTGGGTATTAAAAATATTTTGTGTTTGTTTTGTTAAAGAAACTTCAATACTGCTGGATGTCACAAAACTTTTCTGAAATGCGGAAATGCGAGATAAAGATTTACAAATAAAGTTTCTGTGCGTGACAAAAGTGTGCGGCGGCTCACACCCAAAGATGAGAAAAGGGTTGGGGGGGGGGGATAATTCATATAGAGGGACTTAAACTACGCAACTAAAGGTCAAGGCTGTTGTTTCCAATTATTTTTTGTTGTTGATGACGAGTTCCCACAATGACGTCATCAGAATTTTATTAATCTCTAGCCCCAAACTGTAAATTTAGGCAAAGCTTAAACATCAAGTAGAATAGAAAGACGTTTCGTGGCCTGGTGCGATCAATGCTTTTACTTACGTGGGAGATTGCGGGGTGTGGGGACAATAACAATTAATTTGAGATGAAAGCGTTTTAAATATACAAATATCGTAAACTTTCTAAACGTATCACGGGGTTTAAATTTGTTTAAAATTATATTTCCAAATACAACACATGTTCGAGTTTTGGCTGCTTTGGTGGGCAGTTTGAATTTATCCTTTTACCAAATTTAGCTGGTTAACTCGAAGAGGATGAGAGAGAGAGATAGAAAGAGGGAGATAGAGAGAAAGAGAGAAAGAGGGAAAGAGAGAAAGAGGGAGAGAAAGAGAATGAGAGAGAGAGAAAGATGGAGAGAGAGAAAGAGGGAGAGAGAGAGAAAGAGGGAGAGAGAGATAAAGAGGGAGAGAGAGAGATCAAGAGGGAGAGAAAGAGAATGAGAGAGAGAGAAAGATGGAGAGAGAGAAAGAGGCAGAGAGAGAGAAAGAGGGAGAGAGAGATAAAGAGGGAGAGAGAGAGATCAAGAGGGAGAGAAAGAGAATGAGAGAGAGAAAAAGGGAAAGAGAGTGAGAGTAAATGTATGTGCGTGTGAACGCGCCTTTAACTAAAGCCGCCAGTTAATGCCCCAGACAGAACAACGCACTATAATAATAATAATATGAAGGGTTAGCGAAAAGAGGTCAGCGTCTGTGAAAATAAAATTGGCGATCGAAACTAAACGTGTTTTTTTTTGGCTTGTAACATGTTAACAAAATTATGAAAAATTTAACTTATATTGTTTCGTTTTCATTTCAAGATGGCTGGCGTGTCTTAAACATGATAACAAGAATCACAACTGAAATTCATCAATGATAACACGAAGAACTCAGGGGCCGTCCATACATTACTGCCACCCCTCTCTCTCTGTCTCTCTCTCTCTGTCTCTCTCTCTCTGTCTCTCTCTCTCTCTCAATCGATGCTATAATATAATCAATTGACCAACGCTAAATAAAGTAAATATGTGTTCCAAACGAGGTCATTAATGTGTCATCAAAGTTCAATAACATTTTTTCAGAGTTCAACAGTATAGCTACATAATTCCCATAAAAGTTTTACAACAAATGTTTTGTGTGTGCAAATATTTTTCAGGACGTATGACAGACCAAATGAATGTACTTTCCGATATTTAAGGTTCTGTTTCAGCTTAAAGCATATGAAGGTTGTAAATAATAACATAAATATGGAACTTCCTTAAAGCAAGTGAAGGATGCCTCAGAGAAACTGATGGTCGTTTAAGAGGTGTTTGGTATTAAAATTAAAGATTTATAATTAAGAAGGCAAAAGAGAGATCTATGAGTGAGAGAATGAGTGAACTGCGTATGAAAGACATCATATGCACTACCCACGTTTTTAATCATATTAAAATTAGAGTAATTGAACTTATAAGTTTATAATTATTTTCTTCTTTTTAGTCCACTTATATAAACGTAGTTTTAAAAAAAAATGTTGTTGTTTTTTCCTCTATTTATTAATTTTAAAAAATATTATTTAAAAAAATTGTTTTTCTGAACAACCCAACAAAATATATTTTTAAAAAAATAGTTTTTCTGAACAACCCAACAAAATATATTTTTACAAAAATTGTTTTTCTGAACAACCCAACAAAATATATTTTTACAAAAATTGTTTTTCTGAACAACCCAACAAAATATATTTTTTACAAAAATTGTTTTTCTGAACAACCCAACAAAATATATTTTTACAAAAATTGTTTTTCTGAACAACCCGACAAAATATATTTTGACCGCACGTCACTCTGACTTTAGAATTTAAAACATTACGCCCCTGATATGGCGATAATATTTCTGGATCATACTTAAATGTACGTCAAGTATCAGAGGCGTATCAACGACTTGGCATCGGGGCAGTTGCCAAGGACGCAGAGGGCTAATGCTTCAGTTTTATTCAAAGTTAGTATTTTCTACGCGGGGGCCGGATATCCGGATGTTGGCATTTCATCGGATATCCGGATGTTGGCATTTCGCCAATATCTGGATTCGGCAAATACTTAATGCAGATCCCGACAGGATCCAAATAGCAAATGTAGAAAAGAATTATTTAAAACAAATAAAATGTATATAAATAAGTTTAAAAACAAATACATAAAAAGTAAAAACATAACATTATATTATTAATATATAACAAAATAAACAAGTGTTGATCATGAAATCATTCAAATCCATGCAAAATATAGTAAAACAATTAATTTCAATCGGAGGAAAAAAAAAAGTTAAAACGTTACAAGCATAGATACTACTTTACTACGTAAGATAACAAAGTTAGCACACAGCATTTTAAACTTAATAATAAAAGAACAGTTTTTATTTAGGTTCTAGATCTGGACTTCTTGTACACCACACTACACACTCAGTACAACGCTCATCGCTTGGTACACACTAAACTGCTCGTTGAACTTCGTTCAAGTTCGTTTATTCAATTCATTGTAAAATGTTCATCGTTTACGTTGACAGTGCCAAAGAATGACATTGCCATAGTATATACTCTCTAAATGTTGGGTAACAAATATTTTCATAAATAGTATTAAACACTTAATTGAAAGTAGTAAAGTACAACCCCTTAGCTCTTCCACTTAAATGTGCAGATATCCGGATCCGGCGAATATAAGGGTAAAACTATCAGAATCCGGTAAATAGTAAAAAAAAATTATCCGGCCACCCCTTAGTATTTTCCAATCTTTTGAATTTAAGGGCGCCACAAATAAATTATAGGACTTGGACTGCTATAAAGTTTTCAAATTGTATACAAATCACACAAGTTATTTGTGTCATAAAATGATAGAGCTTAATTAATGGATAAATCTATTTGAAAATGTTTGGGTACATGCATTGGTATATGTAAATATAAATAAAATGATTAAATCAAACTTATAATAAATTAATGTAGTGTACCAATGATACTTAATCGATAAACAAAAAGAAAGAAAAGTAGTACAATTTGCACACGTACTTTAGAATCCAGAACAACACAGTCTAGAAAAAAAAGTTTCAGAAAAATCTGGTTCAAGGGAAAAAACAACTGAAAAAGATTTTACAACATGGTACAAATTCGAACATGATTCCAACAATTTGGCCAGGGATGCGATCGGTCTCCAAGTCGAATAGTAATACATGGTCTCGCCATTGCTTTAATCGGGGATAAATGTTTTAGTAATTGACCATTAAGTAAAAATAACAACAGATTTGTATTAAAATAGATCTATTTATGTAGGTGTTAAAATACGCCCCCCCCCCCCTCACAAACCCAGACAACAAACATTCTCATATTTTACTCCTGGTCACAGAAACCTGATTTTAATTAATTAGCCATTCAAAGGTTAAAGGTCTGTTAACGGTCGAGCCACTGACCCACTTAATTGTTAACGGTGGAGCCACTGACCCACTTGTCTGTTAACGGTGGAGCCGCTGACCCACTTGTCTTTTAACGGTGGAGCCACTGACCCACTTGTCTGTTAACGGTCGAGCCACTGACCCACTTGTCTGTTAACGGTCGAGCCACTGACCCACTTGTCTGTTAACGGTGGAGCCACTGACCCACAATCTGGAGCTCTGAAGACCGTCCTCGGAAAGTTAGTTTTACCGTAAATCTGCTCAAAGTGCTCCACAAACACTGGTTGACGTTCAATGTACGAGGGTTCTAACAAAACGTCTCGGACTTGACCACAAGCCGTCACCAGAGCCGGACACTTCTTTGTCCCCACAAAATCCTTCATCCTGTTACGTCCGATAACCTTTTTTGTTCTTCCCCAGACGAAAATGGAAACGCGGGAAAAAATGTTGAATGTGTCTGTTCCGGCCGTGTGCCCACCCATGACCAAAGAGCAGCTGTGCACCTGTGTGCTCAGCGACTTCCGGTGTGAAAGAATGAAAAAAAAAAGGCTTGGGAGGAGATGCACCATCCTTCTCAACTGTGGCCGAGTGGTTTTATCAATTTTCGTGCGGCCACTTTTCCGTCAGTGACGACCCTCGTGAGGGCCGAATGACCTTGGAAGAGCTGGAGGCAACACTTTGAATTAATGTCATGTCAATTTCAAGGATCTTGAAGGATAAGTTGGGTTACACCAAAAAAGCTGCACAAATTTGTCCTTGAACAAGTTCGGTCAGCAGACCTCCCACTCCTTACTATTTAGAGCGGCGGAGCTACTTTTCAGAAGACCTCCCACTCCGTACTATTTAGAGCGGTGGAGCTACTTTTCTGAAGATCTCCCACTCCGTACTATTTAGAGCGGTGGAGCTACTTTTCAGCAGACCTCCCACTCCTTACTATTTAGAGCGGTGGAGCTACTTTTCTGAAGATCTCCCACTCCTTACTATTTAGAGCGGCGGAGCTACTTTTCAGCAGACCTCCCACTCCTTACTATTTAGAGCGGTGGAGCTACTTTTCTGAAGATCTCCCACTCCGTACTATTTAGAGCGGTGGAGCTACTTTTCTGAAGATCTCCCACTCCGTACTATTTAGAGCGGTGGAGCTACTTTTCGTGACCACAACATGGACTGACGCTTTGTTTCTGGGTCACAATTGTAAAACCAGGTCTCATCCTCAGTTATAATTAATTTAAAATTAGAAATTTTTTTTGTGCATTTTTCAAGAATTTTTTTCTTACCAAAAATTACCCTGGTTGATTTCTGCTCAAAAGATGCGGCACGTATCTTTAGTGTTTGAAAATATTTCTACAGCTCATAAAGAACAGATACAGTTTCGTAAAGACCAACTAATTGATTACTCCCCTTATTACCTGTAGATAGAGTATTAATTTATTATTATTATTTTAAAACAATCTTTGTAGGCTGATGCAGTCCCTTTGATATTAATTGATTTAGGGGCTTTTAAAATTCTAGTCTTTTGATTGTCCTGATAAAACGGGATGGTAAGGAAATTCATCACCGGAAACCACAAGATGAATTCATATCTAAGTGTTCGACTTGCTCAATGGAATCACTTTCATCCTGACTGATCTCTTAAACTTTCACCTCCACGCCCAAACACGCGGCAGCGGTTTCTCTTTCCCGCTGGATCAAACCAATTCTTTCTCAGTCGGCCTGTTAGTTCTAGCTTCCTGTTTTTGTCTTAATGATGTCTAATACGGGTTGTCTTTCTTTCCAGATGACCTTCTTATTGCAGTTTATTTTTTAAAAATTATCTTAAACTATATAAAATGGTACTGCAAGGTCGAAAACTCCAAACTGTGGGAGAAGGGTGGACAAAAGACAATAGAACAACAAATCATGGAAAGGAAATGGAGATGGATTGGACACACCCTTTAGAAAGATAACAGCAGGGTGAGGCAGGCCTTAGTTTGGAACCCCCAGGGCAAACGCCAGCGAGGAAGACCCAAGCGCACATGGAGACGGAGCATGTTAGATGAGGCTGGAAGAACAGGAAAGAGCTGGGAAGAATTGAAGCGACTAGCAAGGGACCGTGCACAGTGGCGAGCTTTGACAGAGGCCCTATGTTCCACAAGGAACCCAAAGGACAAATGATGATGGTGATGATTTAAATCATCGATTTCATTTTTGTGTATGTGGAGTACCTGTGCCCATCTCTCTTCTTTTCGTTTTTCCGTTGTTTTGTACCTCTATTTAAATATTGTTTCCATGGTATAGTTGATAATAAATAAAGTAATTTTTGTTTAAATACTTCAGTTTATTTATTTGTACTGATGAAGTCCTTTGCCGCAACGTTTTCAAATACATTTGTGAATTAGTAAAACTTTAATTTTTGTTTTGTTTTTATCGCACAAAACATTTGCGTATCCTTTATTTTATTTACCCAAAAAGTTTTGTCATTTATCAGACCAAAAAAAACGACACGTCTCACGGCGTTCGTAATTTCTTCTCTTGGTTATATTCAATAAGTTTTGACTTGACTCAAATAAACGTAGAATAAAAAAAAAGTCGGTTACGAAAAGTCTGAACAGGCTAACCCGGATGTTTCAGAAATATCCAGAAGAATACAATTCCACACAAAAATTCGATTTTTCCATAAATAGATTCCCGCCATGAAATGACAATGCCTGACTGAGACTACAAGCAGTAACCTAATGCCATGTTTGTCTGTGGAAGGTAAAACCCAGTGGGACGGGGCATTGTTGGGCCAATCCATTGATCTGTGAAAGACATAACCCAGTGGGACGGGGCATTGTTTTGTCAATCCATTGATTATTTCTGAAAAGAATTATTAGGTCTACACATTACAAACTGGAGTTCTCAGAAATTCTAAAAATAGCTCCCACCTTGCGAGGATCGTTCAATTAATCCATAAAAAAATTCTTTTGAAATGTCTGGGGTTGGTATTTATAGAACCCCAATTTAACTTATTATTATTTTTTTTTAATAAAGGCTTTGAGGTTATTTTTAGAAAGTTCACAGCGACCTTATTGGAAAAAAAAACACCAGATATTTCAGCCAATCCACGTGTCGCTAAGTGAGGAGTCTCGTTACACAGCAGGAGATTGGGAATCAAAAGGAGATTCTCAAAGGAAAAAAAAATTACTTGAACTTATTTTAATTTTATGTGTGTTAGTGGAAAATTTGCCTACTGTCATAGTCGCATGTGCTAAACTTGTCTCTGGGTAAAAAAAAAAAAAAGGTTCAAATTAAAATGTTTGAACCTTATTTTCAAAAGCTTATGAAGCAATTGTTGTAAAGAAAAATATATCATTTGATTACGGCCCCTGCAAGATTCACATTTTGATCACAGTGTCAACTCAGGTGTCGTTTGAGATCTATTGGTGGATATTCTATAGCAACAAAGTTACATAACACTCTTGAGTCAGACGACGGTGGGGGGGGGGAGAGATTTTACCTCTGCTGGAGCCAAAGAATAGATAATCCAAAGTCATCTCTGGATTACGGATGTCTTAGGGACGTTCTAGTCTGTACCTGTTACCAAGTTAATATGAACGGCCCAGGGGTGGGGATGGTGGTGGGTGAAGGTATACATTTGATTTATTTCCGTCTGTTGAGTGTGTGTGTATGTGGGGTGGGGGGACACGTTCATTGAAACGGTTCTAAAATTGTCAATTTTTTTTTTTTTGAAAATAAAATGAGCCGAATTTTTTGTCTTATAGTTAGGTGTTAGCCATATTTTGTGTGTTAAAGTTAGGTATTAGCCATATTTTTTGTGTTAAAGTTAGGTTTTAGCCATAATTTGTGTGTTAAAGTTAGGTATTAGCCATAATTTGTGTGTTAAAGTTAGGTTTTAGCCATATTTTGTGTGTTAAAGTTAGGTATTAGCCACATTTTGTGTGTTATAGTTAAGTGTTAGCCATATTTTGTGTGTTAAAGTTAGATACTAGCCATATTTTGTGTGTTAAAGTTAGATATTAGCCATATTTTGTGTGTTAAAGTTAGGTTTTGGCCATAATGTGTGTGTGTTAATGTTAGGTGTTAGCAATATTTTGTGTTTAAAAGTTAGGTGTTAGCCAAATTTTGTGTCTTAAAGTAAGGTACTAGCCAAATTTTGACGAAGAAATCATATTTGATAATAACTTTTTCTTTGTGCCGCACATGTCTCGTGTTACTACGCAATATTCTGAGTGTTAGCTTTACAATCTTTGGAATCAATATTGGATAAACGGGAGAAAATTATTATTTTTTAAAAATTAATAATACATTTTTAAGATTACATTTTTATAAAGTTTTACAAATTATTTAGTCAATAGCCTAGAAACCCTTTTCTATTCAACTGAATGATGATTTTTTTAAATTTTTTTTTTTGGTTGACTTGGTAATTTTAGAAAAATTTATAATATTTTGAAGTTGCTGTGTGACTATTGCTGTGTTTATTCATTAATCAAACAAAATTTGGGTGAGGCTGAAATCAGAGTTAAAGATAAGTAGATGTAATACATAACATGAGTGTTGGAAATGTCCTGTAAACTTTCTGTTCCTGTTAGCCATTGACTGGGTGATGAAAACATCTACACAGCAGAAAAGGAATGGCAACCAATGGACCTCATGGTATCAACTTGATTGTCTTGACTTTGCTGATGAACTTGCCCTCCATGCACATACCCAACAACAGATGCAGGAGAAAACAAATATTGTCGCAGCCACTTCTGCTAGCATAGGTCTCAACATACACAATGGGAAGAGTAAAATCCTCAAGGCTAATGCCACCAGGACATCAACCATCATGCTTGAAGGAGTTGGAGAGTTTTGTTTACCTTGGCAGCGTGGTAGATAAACAAGGTGGAATGGACGCCAACGTCAAAATAAGGATAGGAAAAGCAAGAGCAGCTTTCCAACAACTCAAGAATGTTTGGGTCTCATATAATTTAGGAAGCAAGTTAAAAGTAAGGATTTTTAACGCTTTTGTAAAACCTGTGCTGCTATATGGGGCAAAGACATGGAGAACAACGGCGATAAATATTACCAGAATCCAGAAAATGTTGTCATTTATCAACAATTGTCTAAGGAGGATTCTCAGAATTCACAGGCCGGACAAAATCAGCAACCAGGAACTGTGGCTGCGGACGAAACAGAAGCCAATTGAGGACGAGATTCTTAAGAAGCGGTGGAGGTGGATTGGTCATACACTAAGAAAACATGCTTCCAATACAAGGCAAGCCCTAAAATGGAACCCACAGGGTAAACGGAAAAGGTGCCATCCAAGAAACACTTTGCGCCAAAATTGGAGACAGACATCAAGAGAATTGGCCAAGACTGGAAGATTTTGGAGAAGCTGGCCCAGGTTAGAGATGCCTGGAGGTCTCTCGTAGGTTGTCTATGGCCTTGAAGGAATCACAGACGCCGACGATCGGTGTATGACCCACATGGACGAAAAGGCTCAACAACTAAGTGTATTCTTTTATCTTATACATTGCAGACTGTGCAGAAAGTTGTTGCTTTCTGCGCTTATCCAAAATTTGTGTTTATTGCTTTATTTGTAGGAAAGTTTTGATTGTTGATAATTTATACTGTGTTGATAGTTGATACTATGTTGATAGTTGATACTATGTTAATAGTTGATACTATGTTGATAGTTGATACTATGTTGATAGTTGATACTATGTTGATAGTTGATACTATGTTGATAGTTGATATTATGTTGATATTTGATACTATCTTGATAGTTGATACTATGTTGATAGTTGATACTATGTTGATAGTTGATACTATGTTGATAGTTGATAATGTGTTGATAGTTGATTCTCTGTTGGTTTTCTTGGATTTCCCGCTTCTGATTTCCCTATTTATTTGTGTAACTCAGTTTTTTAAATTAAATTGTATTATATGTTTTCTTTCAAAAATAATATCGAATTCTTCCTGTCTTTTACTGAAAATCCTACATGTGGAAGAAAATCAGCAGTCCCGAGCCTGCGCTCTTCATGGGGCTTCCCGGAAAACCCCCTCAGCCCTCTGGCCCCCTAAGGGACGTAAAGACTGAGAAGCCCCCCCCCCGGAGCGGTCGCTGCTACAAGCGGCCGCCTGGGCGTCCAGGACACTAGGTCGAAAATGCCTCCCACTAAAGTGTGCCTCCCGAGGGAGGAGTGGAATGTCCTACTGTGACTCGCTATCAACATAGTATCACTTTGGCACCACCACGGCAAAGCTTACGAGTCTCAATGGTTTAGATCGCCGCAAAGGTCATCACTGACCTACCGAGGGTTTAACCCCCAACGGAAGGTTTCCTCAGAGCTGGCGACCAAAAGCGTTTCCTAGCGGTACCTTTTGCTATTCCGTACTGGCGCTCCTGGCCCTAAACCGGCACCGCTCAACAGCGTTGCTAGTTAATTGAGGGGGACGAAACGGTCGCTTCGGAGTAACCCGACCCTCAACGGGTACTTTGGTTTTCATCATCGGCATTACATCTAAATGCTTTGCCTAAGATCCGTGCAGCGACTGTAATCATGTATGACTAGCACCTAACACCTAACAACGGCCTTCGGCTGTCCGAGCGTTTTACTACCTTGTTCTTTTTCTACTATCTTCAAACAAGCGTTTTTACACGTTTAATGGTTTCACTTATGTTGTTTGAGGTCTCATTTAACGAAGAGTATGAAAAGTCTGTCCAAAATGAAGAAGAATAAAATGGAAGGCCATTCCGGCTCCACTCTTTTGACGGCTGATTGCTACTACATTTCATTGTTGGTTCTGTAAATAGAATTAGTTCACTCTGTTAATTTAATTTGTGAGTTGAAAAATAAGCGTTCTGTCATCGGAAAGCTTCTGGTTTTGTAAAGAAACGAAAATAATATCAGAGGTAGGGTTCAGTGTCATGATAAAATGAGAACCGTTACGGTAGAAGATCAGCCCACTCGACTTGATAAGTTGGGTGAGGTGGAGTGGGGAGCTTGGGAGTATTTAATGGGACCAAAGTTGATACGACACGAAAAATTATATCGGAATATTTTTCAATGTTGTAGAGTAGACCGATAGAAAAAAAAAAACAACAACAACAAGGCAATAGAAAGTGGCATGTAGCCTTCAAACCTACACGACAACACGGTACCATGAACAAGAAAAACCAAGACATGCAACTGGGTCCCGTACACTGTGGTGTGAGATCCCTGCCCCAGATATTGAACTACACTAAAGTGACACGGACATCCACGATATGACGTCAAAGTTGGGTGTAGCGATAAGATGTGTGTGTGTGTGTGTGTGTGTGTGTGTGTGTGTGTGTGTGTGTGTGTGTGTGTGTGTGTGTGTGTGTGTGTCTGTGTGTGTGTGTGTGTGTGTGTGCGTGCGTGAGAGAGAACCAGTTCTAACCGGATTTCACCCAAGCTAACTTGGACAATCATTCGCCAATCGCGTGATATTCTCACATTTAACAAAAATTAGTTCTATATTGAAAAGAAGAAGATGAAAAAATCAATACCCCCTCCAGCTTAGTAACTTTTACTTTAGTCAATATAGTGTCACACCAGTGCACTAGAACTTTGTGCACTAGCATTTTGTGCACTGGAGTGTTAGGTGTTGTCTATGGCGGATTAAGGGGGGGGGGCTGAGCGGGCTAAAGCCACGGCCACCGACGATTTGGGGCCCCCAAACTTTTTATATTTTATAATAAAAGTGTACAAATGTTTGCACGAACCCTTGAAAATATAATGAATTAAATAAATGTATAAACATTATCTATTAAACTAATTGTGATTCCAGAGTTGCGAAGTCTTAAGTGCCAGATTTTCCCAGCCAGGGGTAAAAAAAATGCCAAATTGGGCTAAAAATTCCGAAATGCATTAAAAATTTGGGGAAAAATCTGAAAAGTGGCAACTTCAATTAAATACTTTCGCATTCATTTTAATGACTTTTAACTTCCAAATTAAAAAATAATAAATATTTTTGCATTTTTAAGGCAATTTTTAATAGGGTACTTTCAATGTTTATTTAATCTGTACGTTTTTTTTTAACAACTTGGCTACAAAGCCAAAATATAGATTATACTTTTAAATTTTAACATCATGAAGTATTAAAAAAGTTATTTGAATACTCTTGTAATTTAAATTTGTCTGTGATTGATAAAAAATATATTTTAAAAAATGAATGTTTTGAAATTTATTAATAATGAATCAATCATACATGGTTACATAGATTGTTATATGTCTACATATTATTAATGATCTGGTCCTTTATATGTAACAAACATTTTATGATGATTCGGGCTCAGACTAATTAATTATATTATTTAATAGTAATACATTTACACAATCTGACTGTAAACTGTCTGCAGTCTACTGTCAGTGACAATGTTGGGAAAAACCTAGCAAAAACATCAGGAAAAAACTAGATCCGAAATAAAAAAAACCTAGACACGCTAAAAATAAACAAATATGACGTCAAAGAGCCTCGCACCAACACAAAAAAAGTATTTCTTATTTAAAAATGAGCATGTTTCTAATTATTTTATTTTCATCCAAGAATGTAATTTTTTTTTTTTAATTGTCAATCTCAAAAATGCTCATATGTTAGGCAAAGTCCTAATTAATTCCCAAATTCCCATTTTAAAAAGTTTGGCTAAAAAAAAACACGATTTGGGAAATTTCTTACGACCTCTTAACACTGCGCGATTCGGACCTGACAGTCTTAATAATCTATAAAACTTTGCTCACTTAGAGAATATAGTAGAAAATATAGTTTATATTTTTAAAATTTCTCCATTTATACAAGCTCCGCTGGTCGTGTGGAAAGGGCATAGGCTTGTGACTTGTGATGCAAATGGTGTCGGGTTCGATTTCCAGCGGTGGAATGTAAAAGTTTTTCTTTTCACACTCAATTTCTAACACACCGGCGAACATTTTAAACAGTTATTTCTTCGTGTTCGTTTCTTTTTTCATTATTAATATTTAGTTACAGTTACAGTCTTATATTAGCTGTTAGCAATCATATTTTAAGGGACGCTGGCTGGATAGGGCCCCCGTTTAATTGCAGCCAGGGGCCCCGCGCAGTCTTAATCCGCCCCTGGGTGTTGTCATTCAGGGCTTCAAGAGTTTGTATATTAAAAAAAAATTTTTTTAAAAACCCTCAATCATGTGTGAGGTGACTTGACATGATAAATTAATGACACGACATTGTTGCTATGTGTTGTACAGGTTTAAACATTGAAGCCGTGGAAGTAGGCGTGGTCAGTAGAGGGCAGGAGATACATGATCGCTGAGGAAATTTCTTGTTAAAAATAGATCATTATGTTAACACTAGATCATTAAGTAAACAATAGATCATTAAGTAAACAATAGATCTTTAAGTAAACACTAGATCTTTAAGTAAACACTAGATCTTTAAGTAAACACTGTATAATTAAGTAACTGGAGTTTCACTCCTGTATCTGTCACAACGAAACGGATATATTTTGGCCGGGTATGTGAGTGTGTGTGTGTTTGTGTGTGTGTTGTGTGTGTGTGTTTATGTGTGAGTGTGTGTGTGTTGTGTGTGTGTGTTTATGTGTGTGTGTGTGTGTTTATGTGTGAGTGTGCTTGTGCGTTATGGGGTGGCATGATTTTAAAAAATTAATTGCAAGCAGCATTTGGAGTTAAAAAGAAATTCCAGCCCCTTATAAGCGTTACCCCATTAAGTTCTGCTGATGAAATGAAAATGGCGTCATGTTAAAATATCACTCCCACCACCAGACTGTCAAAGTGTTTGGTGTCTTCAGTGGCGTAGCGAGGGTTTGGGGGCTTGGCCTCTTTGGGGGCCAGGGGAGGGGGGTTCACTTGGCCTCATTTACACCGATGGCGTAATATATAATATTTAATGTAAAAAAAAAAAATTAAAGCAAAACCAAAACAAACAAAAAATCTCATGAGCTTCGGAGTGAAAAGTTATGATAATATTGGATATTTCACTAATGTCATAGTATTTTTCAGTCTTCAACTAGCAGGAATGACTTATTTTGCTACGCACAAGCTGACATCCCACTTTCCTGCACACATGTGGTGTTCGTACAGTACTCGCCTTATTCCTCTTCCAGTGCATACCTAATATTTTTTTTTATTTTTTTTTTTAGAAAACATGAGATTTAATATCAATGTGATATTTTTAGATCAAATGCTTTGACGTGCATATCCTTAGAAGGAAAACTGTCACTATAAGATAAAAATCAATGTGAGGAATTGTCCTGTATCTATCTTTATAAACTATCAACAATGAAATGATCCTTGTAATATCAAGAGTCACTCTCGCGAGCTTGAAGGTTAATCGAATGAAAGGGTTTTTGACATTACCGCGGCTTCGTTCGTTAGCTGTTTTGCTATGTCTTGCAACTAAAGAAAAATCTTTTTTTTTTTTTTTTTTTACAAAATAAACCGAATTCATACTTAATCTTATAGGGCTTTAGGCTTAGGCCATGTAGGGGTTAATTTTCGCTATCACGTAAGTTCGGGGGAAAATCACGTCAAAACGGGAAAAGAATCCACGGGTATTTGGTGAAATGGAAAAATTCCTGCCGGTCGTCAAATACGAAATAGTTTGAGAAGCACTGTCAATTTATTGAATGTCGTTTTACATAGCTTCATGCGTGTACGTATTACAATGGAGAACTACCTTTTAAAAATACTTAAATGACAAAACAAGTGATTTGAAACATACTTATTTTAAAATGGAAAAAAAGTGTGTGTGTGTGTTTTTTCGGGGTCAAAGCTTTTTGACGTCTTTTTGGAAGATGGGGTTGAACTTTTTGTGACGACGCGTTACGAGGGGGGAGGGGTGAAAAATCGGCCAAAATTGCTTGACGTCATTTATGGACGGCCCCTAATGTCTACACATTTATGTGTGGATGGCAGGGCCGTTCTTAGGCCGCTGTAACCTATGCGGCCGCAGTGGGCCCCGCACTTTCATTGGACCCTCTGTGATAATTTGCTCTACTTTTCCTTATTTATTCCGTATCCCTACCCAAACTGGGCCCCACGCAATTCGTTTAGTATACTAAGCCGCATAGGGCACCGCAGATACCTAACACCAGCCGCATAGGGCCCCGCAGATAGCTAAGACCAGCCGCATAGGGCCCCGCAGATAGCTAAGACCAGCCCTGGAGGCTGAGATGGCTAATCATTTGGGAAACGTTTAAAGCTTTATTTCTCAGTTAATTTTAAACAGTCTGGACAAATATTAACACATATCTCCATCACAGTGGCGTCGCTAGGGGGGTGCGGTGGGGGCGGGCCGCCCCGGGTGACACCATCAGGGGGGTGACACAAGACCGTAAAATTCTATATATTCCTGTTATTTGGCACTGGAAAAATCGGAGGAGTTCTATGGGTTAAATCATGAGGGGGTGACACAATGAGCTACCGCCCCGGATGACACCATGAGCTACCGCCCCGGGTGACACCAACCCTAGTGACGCCTCTGCTCCATCATGATCCACTTTGAAAGTTTCATGGCCTCTTGCACCGTCTGAGCTCAGTGTCCTTAATGTCATTTTACTCTCAATTTGATTTTACTCGCCTTTAACAATTACTGAGTAACAAGCATATCCATCATGATCCTTGTAGAAATCAACACACAACCAAACTCCAATATAGAATCTGTTTTCTGCAAAATATTTACACCAAACTCATCACCCTTTATTGTAGGCAGTCTATATAGGCCACCAAATACAAACATAGAATACATGAGGAATCTCTGCAGTCAACTAATTTACATTAAAAACAATCATAAAAATGCTGTAATCTGGACTATGGGGGACTTAAATCTTCCAGATATAAATTGGAAAAAATATACCATCGATAGCCACCAAAATAATAAAGAAATTAATGAACATTTCTTAGACACAATAAACAACCTAAACCTAGAACAGATAGTAAAAAAAGCAACTAGGAAAAACAAAATACTAGATTTATTCCTAACAAACAGACCAGGACTAGTAGTAGACTGCACAATAATTCCAGGGCTGTCTGACCATGATATTGTTAGGGTAACCAACACAATAAAAACTAAAATAAATAAGATGCCTAGAAGAACAATATATCTTTGGAATAAATGCAATTTAATAAAATTACACCAATCAGCTTCTAATTTCCAACAAAATTTCCTAAGTAAATTCAGCATAGTTAGCCCTGTAGAAGAAATATGGAAGGAAATAAAAACAAATCTAAAAACCATAATGGATCAGAATGTTCCAACAAAAATAACTTCAAATAGAATTAATAAATGCTGGTTCAATTTTAAATTAAAAAAGTATTGCAAACTAAAGGAGAATTTATTTAAGAAATTTAAGGCTACCAATTTAGAAAGGATACACAAAAAATACTTAAAAATTAAGCACCTGACACAGAAACTTAGCCGTAACCTCCAAAATAATTATATAAACAATGTGATAACTAAAGATAACAATAAAAACTTATGGTCCTTTATCAAATCTAAAAAAATGGAGCCTTCAGGTATAGCCACACTAAAAGGCTCAAATAATAAAACCTATAATGATAATGAAAATAAAGCTAATATCCTTAACAAATATTTTGCATCATCATTTTCTGCCTCAGGCGACAAGGAAATTTCAATAAATTTAAATAAATTGGAAGAAATAGGTAACATAACTGTAGATGAGATAGGTATACATTCACTCCTAAAAAACTTAAAAATAAACAAAGCTACTGGCCCAGATGAATTACCTGCCAGGTTATTAAAAGAATTAAGCAATGAACTGTCCCCAATCCTTGTAGTTCTTTTTCAAGCCTCTCTAAACCAGGGTAAAGTGCCCGAGGATTGGAAATTAGCCTATGTAACGCCGCTCTTTAAGAAAGGTGATAAGTCCGACCCTGGTAATTACAGACCTGTATCACTTACTAGTATCACATGTAAATTACTGGAACACATAATATATAGCAGAATAGTTAACCACCTTGACAAATATAATGCCCTATGCCCACACCAACATGGCTTTAGAAAGAACAGATCATGTGAAACACAATTGATAGGCCTAATAGATGATCTATCAAAAGGCTTAGATAATAATGATCAAATAGATACAATATTACTAGACTTCTCAAAAGCATTCGACAAAGTTCACCACCTTAGTTTACTCAAAAAACTTAAATACTTTGGAATCTCAGGTCCCTTACATCACTGGATCCAAGATTTCCTATTGGGTAGGGAGCAAACTGTAATAATTAATGGTTCTAAATCTACACCAATAAAGGTTAACTCAGGAGTTCCACAAGGAACTGTCCTAGGTCCCTTACTATTTTTAATTTATATAAATGACTTACCCAACAATATCTCAACAGGAACTAAAGTTAGGTTATTTGCTGATGATTGTATAATCTATAGAACAATCAAGTCAGAACAAGATAGCAAAATTTTACAAAAAGACTTAGATGAATTAATAAAATGGGAAACTAACTGGAGTATGTCCTTCCACCCAGAAAAATGTCAACTGCTAAGAGTAACAAAGAAAAAGAAACAAATAAATTCAAAATATTTCATTCATGGAAAAGAACTAACCCAAACTAAAGATGCGAAATACTTAGGAGTCATAATAAATGAGAAACTATCTTGGAATCCCCATGTCAATGAAGTTATTAAAAAATCAAACAAAACCTTAGGCTTTATAAAAAGAAACTTTTACAAATGTAACAAAGATATAAAACTAAAATGCTATCTCACCCTGGTGAGACCTATACTAGAATATGCATCTTC
>MUZC01002468.1:368318-387490 GCA_002072015.1 Radix auricularia | reverse complement strand
TGTGTAACCGTATAAATTATGTTATAATAATAAGTTGGGAATTATTAAGCATCCACTTTGCATTTGAACCGCAATTGCATTTAAGCTATCAAACCAACACAAATACAAACACACAAACACACACACACACACACACACACACACACACACACATGCACACGTGCATGCGCACATATATATCTATATATATATATAAATGAAAGTATGCCTGTATGTGTGTGTGTGCTTGTCCTTTAGAGCTGACTAAACTATTCATCCGATCGTTATGAAAATTTTGGAGACTGTTGAGTACGCTCACGGAATGGTAATTGGCTACTTTTTTCTCTCCATTTAACACTAAAGGGGCGCCGGGGGCCCACAACGTCATTTTTTGCTTATATGAGCCATATAAAAATAATTTAATCGCTAACTACTTCCTATTTTGATGGATCTTAACCAAATTTTGAAATTATATTCTTGACAGCCAATATTAAAATACCATAGTGCAATAAACTCCTAATGGCAACTCCTTCGAGGCTGGGGGCATAAAATACCTGTTTTGGTAAACGTTTAAGATTTTTTTTCACTATTCAATTATTTAAGGTCTTGACAAATTATGATAAATGTATCCATTATTATCCATCTTAAAATAATCAGTTGTTTTGAGCTTTATATCTTGCCCTGAATGGGCCCCTGGGGCCCTTAATGTCGTTTTTTGCCTATATGAGCTATATAAAAATTAGTTTAAGCAATAGCTCCTTGCTACATTGATGGATCTTAAACACACTTGGTATATAAATACTTGATAGTCAATATTAAAATTTTATAGGGCACTAAACTCCTAATGGCAACTCCTTCAGGGTTGGGGGCCAAAAATACCTGTTTTAGTAAACGTTTACGATTTTATCCCTCAATTTAATTCTTTAAGTTCTTGACAAATAATGATAATAAATGTATCTATTATTATCCATATTGAAATGAACAGGTGTTTTGAACTTTATATCTTGCCCTGAATGGGCCCCTGGGGCCCTTATCTCACTTTTGCTTATATGAGCTATATAAAAATTAGTTTATGCGTTAGTTACTGAGTAAATGAATGGATCTTAAACCAAACTTTTTTTCAAAAACTCTGTAGCCCATATTAACATAATAAAGGGCAATGAACGTCTAATGTCCATTTCATCGGGGCTGGGGGCCCTAAATGTCTTTTTCGTAAATTTTAAAGATATTTTTCCCATTCATTTTTTAACGATCTTGATAAATATATCCATGATGAAACGGAATTAAAATGAACAGATTTTGAAATTGATATCTTGCACTGAATGTGGCCGGGGTTCCCTAAATATGTTTTCCTTCTATATCTATCTCTATATTGTGTGTTTGTGTGTGTGAGTGTATGTCCTTTATAGCTGACTAAACCATATATCCAATCGTCATGAAAATTTTTGAGACCGTTGAGTACCCTTCCAGAATGGTAACTGGCTACTTTTTTTCTCCATTTAACACTAAAGGGGCGCCGGGGGCCCATAATGTCATTTTTTGCTTATATGAGCTATATAAAAAATAGTTTAAGCGCTAACTACTTGCTTTATTGGTGGATCTTAACCAAATGTTGCAATTATATTCTTGATAGCCAATATTAAAATACCATAGGGCACTTAACTCCTAATGGCAGCTCCAATGGGACTGGGGGCCCAAAATACCTGTTTTTGTAAACGTTTGACATTTTATTCCCCAATTTAATTATTAAAGGTCTTTTCAAATAATGATAAACTTATCCCTTATTATCCATATTCAAATAAACAGAAGATTTGAAATTGACACCTTACCTTGAATGGGCCAAGGGGCCCTTAATAGCGTTTTTTTTTTTGCTTTTATGAGCAATATAAAAAATTAATTTATGCATTACCTACTGAGTAAATGAGTGGATCTTAACCAAACTTTGTATGCAAAATTTGGTAGCCCATATTAAATTACTTAAATGCAATGAACTTCTAATGTCAATTTTTTCGGGGCCAGGGGTCCCATATGTCTTTTTGTAAATGCTTAAGATATTTTTTCCATTCACTTTTTAACGATCTTGGGAAATACATCCATGATGTGAAACTAAATTAAAATAAACAGATTTTTGGACTTGACATCTTGCACCGAATGTGGCTGAGGGCCCCTAAATGTGCCTCTCCCCTATATCTATATATGTATGTATATGTATATATGAATGTGTGTGTGTGTGCATGTCCTTTATAGCTGACTAAACCATGTATTCGATGTAAATGAAACGTTTGCAGACTATTGCTTACACTCCCAGGAAGTTAACAGGTAACTTTCTTCGTCAATTAAACACACATGGGGCGCCGGTGGTCCATAATGTCAATTTTTGCCTATATGAGTTACATAAAAATAGTTTGAGCGCTAGCTACTTGGTACTTGGTAAATTGATGGAACTTAACCAAAGTTTGTATTAAAAAAACGTGATAGCCAATATTAAAATACTATAAGGTCATGAATTTTTAATGATAATTTCTTCGGGGATGGGGGTGACAATTGTCTTTTTTTTAGGGGGGGGGTGGTTAATGTTTAAGAGATTTTGTCCATTCAATTTTTAATCAACGACAAATATATCCATTATCATGCAAATTGAAATGAACAGGTGTTTTCAACTTTACATCTGGCACTGAATGGGCCCCATCATGTATTTTTTTTCTTTAATTAAGTTTATGCGTTAGGTTTTGTGTAAAAGAATTGATCTTAACCAAAATTTGTTAACAAAATCTTGGTAGCCCATATTAAAATGCTATAGGGCACTAAACTTCTAATGTAATTTACTTTTGGGCCGGGGGCCTCAAATGTCTGTTTTTGGTATATGCTTAAGAAATTTTCCACATTCAATTTTTAACAATCTAGAGGAATATATCAATGATGAAACTGAATTAAAACGAACAGCTTTTTGAAATTGACGCTGAACTCTTTATGTTCATTCCTTCGGGTAGGCGGCCCCAAATTTTTTTGTAATGCACGTTAATAATTTAATTCCCCAATCAATTTTACACGATATTGAGAAACAAAGCTTGATTACAATGGCGATAAGAAATAATAAATTATCACTTTTTTTTAGAGCCTAGCCCTTTAATGTCTTTTTTTTCTTTTTTAAGGTTTTAAATTATTATTTTATTTATCCATTTNATTTAAAGGATTTTTTTCTAAGGTTTCTAAATAACCCCATCTATAACAGTAATACAGTACATTTATATATATATATATATATATATATATATTTAAATGTACTGTAATACTGTTATTGATGGTGTTATTTAGAAACCTTAGCAAAAGTTCCTTTAAGTTAAAACTTAGCATTGAAGTTTTCGTGGATCGCATTTCAAACATCGAAAAAGATAAATAAATAATTATGTTTTTTATTATGGAATTGTCAAGGGCAGCAACCGGAAATGTTTCATTCGAAATGGTAAAAAAGAGTGTTCCCGGGAAACACAGTCTGATACATGTAGTAGCTGCATGCCTGAAGAATGCGTGTCCAGCCATATACTTGCGGTCGTGGATCAGATAAAATTTATTTGAAAAAAGATTCTGGGAAGTGGTGAAGAAAGGTTGTGGTAGATGGGGTCATCCTTAAAAAATGTTTTGAGGAAGGAGCAGATGTGTCACTAGGGTTGGTGTCACCCGGGGCGGTAGCGCATGGTGTCGCCCCCCCCCCCAACACACACAAAAACACACATGACTTAACCCATAGAACTCCTCCGTGTTCTCCAGTGCAAAATAACAGGAACGTACAGAATTTTACATTTTGGTGTCACCCGGGGCAGCCCGCTCAAACCGCACCTCCTAGCTACACCACTGAAAAGGAGCAATAGCGACACTAGAAAATAATAACTTTCTTCCCTTTTTTTTTTACAAATGGAAACAAAATGACCACGCCTCTGAGTGGCTTCCGGCGTTGTTTACACCCCGCCGCCCTCTACAGCTAAATAATCTGCACTTATTTTATTTTATTTTAACACCAGGGACGTGTATTTTATTCAGTCCACAATCCTGTTATTCATTTCAACGACCTCAAGCTACACTGAGCAAATATCACTACCAGGTTGGTTTTTTTTAAAATCTATAATTAAATACGGCCCACTTCATTCACGAAAAACTTCAGAAGATAAAACCAGAAAAATGCGGACAGAACTGGATTCGGACACCAAGACCTTGCACGCCTCGTACTTGGTCCTAAATATCCGTAGATGTGCCGTGTCAGTTTTATGTTGTGGGTCCACCCATCCTAAATATCCGTAGATGCGCCGTGTCAGTTTTATGTTGTGGGTCCTCCCATCCTAAATATCCGTAGATGCGCCGTGTCAGTTTTATGTTGTGGGTCCTCCCATCGTAATGAATTTATTTGGCAGATTGGCTTTAAATGCGGGACTTAAAGAAAGAAAAAAATAAAATAAAATCAAGTCAACGTTAATGTTGTGGTATATAGGAGGATGGGGGCATTATTTCAACGTGAATTTACATGTGGATTTTGTTCATCAAATACTGAGCGTACAAGAATAAATTTTAATCCAATATATGTACCACGTTTTTATTACCTTGCGTTCGTCCTGACCGCAAAATTTAAAAATGTCCACAAAGTAAAGTTAAACCACTTTTGATGGCCCAAGAGATATCAAAATTTGATCACAGATGACAATGCATTACATCAAAATTTCAGATCGATCGAGTGAAACCATAATAAAATTAATAATTTAAAACTTGTCTCTCACTTATATATATCTCTGTTGCCTTATAAATTATAAATCTTTAATGTTTATATCAAACACCTCAAAAGCGCATGCTCAACGTTTTTATTCATATTAAATGAAAGAACTTTAACTTATAAGTTTTCAATTATTTTCTTCTTTTTAGTCAACTAATAAAAGCATGGGGTTTTAAAATAATATTTTTTTTACCTCTATTTATTTGTTTTATATTTTGTTAAAAATAGTGCTTGCATTTAACATAGCCCAGGACAGAGGTGGCTAGAGAATTCTTGAAGGTGGCCTATGTCCTTGGAAGCATCGACTTCTGCTCTTTGTTGATCAGAAGCCAGAGATAGATGACGTCACGTTAACGTTACTAAAACTGATGGACGTCGTAGAGAAGAACCTACAGCCACGAGGGGTCTGGGTTGAAAGGTCATGGTTGGGTTGGAATGAGAGATAGTCGCTGAGCATCATAACAGGGTACCGCACGGGCTGTAACACTAAAGATGATGATAATGATGACGATGGTGATTATACATGTAGTAAATTCTTTCTTTAAAAAGTCTATTTGAAACATCCCTTTGATAGCAGTGAATGTTGATTCATTAAAACTAGTTCCAAGGCCAAGGTTATCCGGCTTAAAACCATTAACTATGGCTATATTTAAAGGTGAGAACTGACAGACACTGATGAAAAAAAAAAAGGATATCATTTATTTAAGGTGAAACTTTTCAATAATATAAACCGAACGGTACGAATGACCTAAATTATCGTCATGACCTTGCAATTTGGGGGGTGGGGGTGGGGTCGGGTGCTAACCGAAGATCAACCAGTTAAAGTGAACTATCTCAACTTTTTAAAAATAAAACGGTCGTAATCTTTTTTGCTTGCATAACAAATAGCTGTAAACTTTCTGACCAAACGTTTGCACGTAAATCATCACATTAAATGTGCTCTACAATTGACTTTCCATGTCGATGGCCTGGTTGTTGTAGTTAATGGTTTTTATCTCGTTTGGGGAAACTCTACAGGTCATTAACCCCTCGGCGATGCCGTATGTGTCTTGAGACTTTACGAACCATCTCATTTCTTGATAGTTAATTGATCAGCTGCTGGGAATAAACAAACTTTTGTGAAAATTTTTGTAAGAAAAACAATATTAAAAACTGAACAATTCTATAAATTCTCAATTTTTAAAATCATCGATCTAAAAAGTTATTTCTGGGTTGTTGTTTTTTTATTCCTCGTTTCCTTAGATGGCCACCTAGAGAGTGGGGAGACTCTAACCACGGAACTGTATTAATAGAAAATCGGGGATTACCCTTTGGAACAATTTCATTAACACAGGGGTGGTCAACCTTTGTGCAATTGCCGGCCGCATAAAAAATTACTTTTGCAACAGCCACCAAAAATTTGTCACTGAAAAATGAAACGGTCAATATAAAAAATGTACTCCTCGTAATAGTCAACGCAAGTTAATATTGATAATTTGCTCACTTAGAGAAGATAGTATAAAATATAGTTTATATTTTTTACATTTCTCTTTACAGACAAACTCCAATATAACTATTGTGCCGTGTGGAGAGAGTATAGGCGCGTGATGCAACCTGTGTCGGGCTCGATTCCCAGCAATGGAAAGTTAATTTTTTCTTTTCACACTCAATTGTAACATACCACAAATACTTCAAACAGTTATTTCTTCGTGTTCGTTTTTTTTTTTCATTATTAATATTTAGTTACAGTCATATATTAGCTGTTAACAATCATTTTATTTTTAGGGTCGCTGTTTGGATAGGGCCCCCGTTTGATTGCAGCCCAGGGCCCCGTGCAGTCTTAATCCGCCCCTGCTGCCTTGCTCTTGGATGTTTGCCGAGAGTCGCGCAAAATCTGCGCACTTGCTGCAGATCTTCAGTCGTATTTCTGACACCAGATTGGTGTCCACCAGTCGGGTTCGATATTTATTCTTGAGATATTTCATTCGTGAAAATGACGCTTCGCACATGTACGTGCTTCCAAACAGCAGTAATGTAATTCTTGCTATTTCGTGAAGCTTGGGATACTCCACAGCTACTTTCCATGTCTCTAGTAGATCGTTTTTGTCCTCGATTTTCTTCACAAGCAGCGCGTGAGTTTAAAAAAATCATTGAAATCAGTTTCATTTGAACATCCAATGGAGCACTCACTATATCAACCAAATTTGGAGAAGCAACGAGTCTCATATTTTCTGATATCTTGCACACTTATAGTTAAACACTGCAGCTAACGTTACAGCTGCCAGAGTCATAATTTGTTTCGCAATAACAAGTGGTTAGGAGTGTAAAGGAATATTCGATGCTTCATTTACAGCTTTACATAATATATTGCCAAATTACAAATACCTGACGGCCGCAGGTTTATTATAATTTAAACAGATTTCCACGGCCGCACATGTTCGTGCCCACGGCCGTACGGCCGCAGGTTGCGCTACCCTGCATTATTATTAAAAATTAATTTAAATAGTTGAAAAATTCTGTTAATACGTATCTCAACAGCCCTTGGTTAATTTTAATTCTTCGTTGATATTAGTCAGCTTATAGGATTTCCTGGATACAAAGACAAACAAACATACAATTTAGTATGACAGGAGGTGTAGCAAACATATTGTTACTGCCGTATGCGTGCTGTAAAATAAACGTTTCCCAAACCATTGAGTAAAAATAATACATAACGCCAAGAAATGTGTGACCTTTTCGGCCTGAGAAGGGACTAAATTATATTTTGGGAACCCTTGTGGTTGACAAGTTTTTAAAATTTAAACCCCCAAAACTTTAGGACGTAGAGATCGTGCCACCTGAGATCCTGAGTGTCAAGTCACATTATCTGCCAGTGGTGCTACATGAAATGACGTCATTGTGGCTTACATTTTCACATCACATCCTGGCAACATTCAAGCATGTTGTTAAATGACATGCGACACACCAGAAATGGGAGGATTGCCTTTCAAGTCAATGACACCTTCCAAATGTCTGGGTCGTGCTGAGAGAAGAAAAGTCCCTTGAAGTGAAATCGATAAAATAATTATAAAAAAATATCCCTTTGCTAAAGTTTGCTGTGTCCGGTTAGCTTAGATGTAGAATTAGGGTAAGATGCAATAAAATCACAAGAAGTGGTTTATCATCTAGCTCAATAAATCCTAGATCCTTATACAAATTAGAGGTTAACATAAGCTACAATCACAATAGATTCTCATTCATAATATTTCTAGATTTATTTAGTAAGATTATAATTTTAGACTGAAGTAAAAAATTAACATGGGAAAGTACCAATTAAATGAAAATTTTCACTTTAAAAAATGCGAAATGTATACCCAATCGAGGCTTCTGAAATCATGTAAGTTAGTTTGTATTTATTTTAGTTTCGAATATTGTCAGTTTAAGCTTCGGATTTTATTATGTAAACATTCATTCAATACATTTTAATGACTTTATTTTTAAATGTTGCTGTTCAACAGTACACGTGTATGTTAGTTTTCGATCAATAATTTACGTTACTGTCACACACAACAAGTCAGAATATCACAGATTAATTCAGTGGTTTTAAATAATCATGATAATTTATAAAACCAGATTCGACGTGAACACACCTTATGACATTGACTCACAATAAAACATAAAAATCGGCTTTGCTTGTCAGTGTTTAAATATGGACTCGGTGTGATTGTAGCTTTGTTATGAATTTGACACCTTGCATCAGAGCTCTTCAAACGTGTTGAAAATACCTGTCCTTGAGGTGAAGAGTGGGTTTTTTTATAGTTTTTTTTTTAAAGGGACCCCCACGGCGGGAATTTTAATAAGCTCTTACATTTTAAAATCACAAAGAGAACCAAACAATAGGAGTTATTCCTTTCAGGGCCGCCTGTTTTAGGGCCGTCTGTGTTAGGGCGACCTTTGGGCATTGACGTAGATGTCTATCAGCAGGAATCTCGTATTACTTACATTCGATTAGACGAATCTTCTCAGTCGGCTCTAAATAAGATGGACATCTGGCCGCGGGTTTTCCTGATGTCTTCCCACTGGTTAATTTATGTTTCGGGATTACGCCTCGGGCTATTGGTCAATAGACATGTATATTGATATGAATAATAAATAGTAAGTGCTGTTTTGATTTCATCAACCCAGTTTGTGCAAGCGTAAAAATAAAAAAGAAATGTCCTAGAAATCATTCTTCTATTGCCGATAAGCGTCAAGATGTTTTTTGTTGTTGAGAGTAGTTGGACAGACAAATGTCATGAAACTCATCACTACCATTCAGTTATCTTCAGATTTGAGAATACCGTGATTTCAAGGGTTCGGGGGGGGGGGGGGNNGCTGGGATGGTGGATTATCATTGTTAAGAGGTGATTATAATTCACTACCTTGTACCGGAACCGTTAAATAACCAGCTAAAGCCCTCGCTGACCAGAGAATCGTCATGATCGGTATTTTTCTCAGCCGCAAACTCCAAAAGGTTTGACCAGCCAGCTGAAGCGTATGCCTAATTTCAAACTGTCCACATGACAAGATCCTAGCATTCATGCACTAATTGTCTCACTTTCAATATTGGTTTGTGTTGTTGGTGGCAGATGTGTTACTCGATGAGTGAAGGGAGACAACTCTCATTTCAACGTCTGATCTCTAAACTTATTCAAGATTAATTTTATTTAGAATCATGGATAATTTTTGCTGGGCTACTTTGAAAATAAATTATGAAATAATAGCTTTGGTGGTAACTTGGATTTTGGGGAGAAAATGTGTCATTCGTCTGATCCAAAATCGATACTTTTCTTTGACATAATATGTCATTCTTCTTGTCTAAAATCGATACTTTTCTTTGACATAATATGTCATTCTTCTAATATGTCATTCTTCTTGTCTAAAATCGATACTTTTCTTTGACATAATATGTCATTCTTCTTGTCTAAAATCGATACTTTTCTTTGATATAATGTGTCATTCTTCTGGTCTAAAATCGATACTTTTCTTTGATATAACCTGTTCACATGGACATGATATCTTTTTTTTGTTTGAACTTGAAACAACTACAAACTAATATTTTTATTGTTGTTGTAAAATCAATGTACATGGCGTTTTTTCCCTTTGCCTTACTAATGCGCTTACTACCACATGTAATATACCAAATCCTTACTTTTATATTACAATAAAGTTGCCAGTACATCGTTACTTACCTGCTGTTATTTTAGCTGTCATTTATTCCAGAGACTGATGAAAACTTTTTGTTGAGAACATTTACGATTTTCTTCATAGGATGATTCTACCGCACTTGGTGGGTCTAAAGCGGTGTGACGTCATTTATGGATGATTTTGTCATGTAATCATTTACTTTTACAAAACATCAAATGGTTCTTTCTGTTTTAATTATGTGTCGAAAATAACTTGTTGTTTGGCTTTGATTCTCTAGATTAGATTCAGATTCATCAAAATGCATGAAACATCTTTACGTGTTGTCTGTCCTTGTGTTTGTTCATTTTTTTTTACACTCTTACCAGGAAAGGCGTCTTAGCATTTATTTTTTAAAAATTCGTTTCTTAAAAATAGTTTTTCCTGTTTAATTTATCATCAATTTCTTGGATCAAATAATTTCCTTTCGTTAACGTACGTACAGAGTAGAGAAGATCGGATTAGTGACGAGCAATACGGGCCGAGCTGCCATACTGGCCACCACTACAATCACTGCCACCACTACTACAATCACTGCCGCCACCACTACAATCACTGCCGCCACCACTACAATCACTGCCGCCACCACTACAATCACTGCCGCCACCACTACAATCACTGCCGTCACCACTACAATCACTGCCGCCACCACAGCAACAACCACCACCACAACACGACCACGAGACAGTCCACTTAAAACCTTTCAAAGTTCTGTTTTCACGAAAGTCTGTATGTTCATCTAGTCACATCGTGTGGCCAGGCAGCCCTCTTGCTTGCTTCCCTCGCGGGCGCTGCGCTTGCAGACTCTGATATTTCGAGCTCTACTAAATTAAGACCCTTTGTGATATTTGTTTCTGATTATATAGCGACCAATAAGTAACGTCAATCCTAGGTAAAGACTTAAAGTAATATCCTCATGATTTATTTTTCAAAAACGTTTTGTTGCAAAACACATGCGTTAGTTTGGCAGGAAAAAACAACTCAAATTTAAGTTTAAAACTGATTAATTAAAATAAATAAATAAACATCATCAATTAAAGAAAAATTTATGATACAATTTATAGTTAGAATATTTTTTTTTTTAATGTATTATTTTTCCCTGGAAAATTCTTTTTTAAATTTCTTTTTCAAAATGTATTATATCCGTTTAATCAGGACCGGTTAACCTTAACTTCATTTAGTCGATATTTTAGCTTTATTACCCGTAGTTAATTTTTTGTTTTGTTACGACAGAATACCAGAGCCAACACGCTAGCAACCGTGACATCAAAGCGTTTTCTTAATAATAATATTCCGAACTATAAATAATATTAAAATACACTTCATCACTGATAATGGAGTTCGCTGGTGAATGATTTTTGATTTTTTTAAAAGTATTGCTTAGTAAGCGAAGCATAGTACCAGAAGTAACACAGCGCAGAGAGCTGAACCCAAGCGGGCTGTGACGTCACCAGCAGACCTCGTGAGATGGAAATTTAAAAACTTCCCCTTGTTGGTTCTAAAAAAATGTAAGGGAAAATACGGACAAGACAGTAAAACGGGCTTGACAACAATTGATAATCGAGATAACCGACGTTCAATGGCAAATTTTGCCGTCTTTTGTAATCGAGATATTAGGGTTCGGCGACTTAAAAGAAGTGACATAACCGATGGGAAAATGCTTAGGCAAAGAGACAATTTGGCGGTTTTACTCCAAGGACGTCGACATAATAGGGTTGGCGAGATAACCGAGGTCGAGATAAGTGTGTCCGACTGAATGCGTTATATAAAATACAATTAATCAAAATTTAATTGATTAATAAATAATATAATAGTCCAAGTCACTCACTCACTGGATCTGGAACGCTGAGGAGCGATGTACGACAGTCTAGAGCAGTTAGTTTAGTTGAAAAATCGTGTGTTGATGAGCGCTGTAAAAATATTTAATATGATGACGTCATTGTTTGGTGTGCATCGGTGCGCAAAATACAACCCCTATTATTAAACTAGATTGTGCCGGGGCGCCGTGGCGCCTGCGGCGCCCCCTTTTTTTGGGCGCCTACGGCGCCAATCTTTTTTCAAAGGACAAACTAACTTGTCCTTTTTTGATAAATACGAAATATTAAACTTTCTGAAATGTACGCAAAGTGTTTAATAATAATAGGGGTTGTATTTTGCGCACCTATGCACACCAAACAATGACGTCATCATATTAAATATTTTTACAGCGCTCATCAACACACTATTTTTCAACTAAACTGCTGTAGACTGTCGTACATCGCTCCTCAGCGTTACAGATCCAGTGAGTGACTTGGACTATTATATTATTAAATACTTTGCGTACATTTCAGAAAGTTTAATATTTCGTATTTATCAAAAAACGACAAGTTAGTTGGGCTTTTGAAAAGGGTTGGCGCCGTAGGCGCCCTAAAAAAAGTGGGCGCCGCAGGCGCCACGGCGCCCCGGCAAAATCTAGTATTTTACAGATTTATCGAACAAATTTTGTTTAATTAGTACCAGCCCTAATATTAATATAAACCCGCCTAAGAAGGCATTGAAGTGAGCATGGATCAAACAGAAAGTTGTCTATTTGGTTACAGAAATGAAGTCCTGGTACGTCAATCGGGTACTTTATGACTGGGACAAAGAATGCAGGACTAAACACAAAGCATAGATAAGCATAGGACGTAATACATTTCTGTAAAGAAGGAGCTTCTGTAACATATAAGATAAGATGAGATAAGACAATGTTGTTTTAAGATATTAATTCGCCCTAAAATACAGAAAATGTGAAAATTGAATAGTTACAAACTATCAGAGTGTTTACAGTCATTGCGTGAGTCACTCTATAGAAATTTGTTTTAAAGATATAGTATATTATATATATAAATTATTTTTAAAAAACAACTTTGGTAGTAAGCCATGTGTTAAATGAATAATAGCATACAAGGTTGTTTTTTTTTTCCCTTAAGCATACTAGCGGCTCTCAAACAAGTAATTGTAGGGGATGTGTTCTAACTTACTTCAACTCAAATATTGGATGCTTTTCATTGTTTGTTGCTCAATTTATAAATACACTTTTATAAACAATCATCCGGGGCACAAAATACTCGGAGACACTATAAAAATTGTATTCACCGAATGGCATTTTGCGCATTCTAAACTTCGACGATATTTGCAATTTCACTATTCATCCGAGTATGAAATACCATAGTTGTTTTGTTTTTTTTCTTTTTGTCTTACTGGTAATAGCATAGTACCTTTAAATTAAAAATGATTATTTTCACTAGAACGTCCCATAGAAGAACGATGTCTATACTAACAACATGAGAAGCTTAAGCCGGGATTTTCTGGCGAAGACATTAACACAGAAGTTCACAAAGGTCGAAATGGGACGTGTCCCAGTTTTTAAAATCCCACCAAGCTAAATCTGGCCAAGGTGAACCGGTTGCTGGACATGCCGCGGTCGGTCACAGCTACTACGTCTGCGGGCGGAAGGAAGTGGAGGGATTTAGCAAGGATGGAAGGGATATTTCTAGATTGTTCACCCAACCCTCAGCTCAGCCCGTTTTTAATATCCCCGGATTCCCGGGATTGGTGGGGGGAGGGGCGGCGTGAAATGTTCACATAACTCAGCCGGTGGTCGACCTAACAACGGTTCTGACATTTTTAAATGTTTGTAAACCTTTCTACAATTTCAACAAATTTAGCCAAGGATTTCATTCAATATTTCTGTCAATGGCTGAGCTGGAAACAAATACCTGAAGATAATCTTTTTGCACTAACTAATTACTTAATATAATAATCTAGATCGATAGATATAGAAAACATATACCTATATATAATAATAATCTAGATGAATAAATATAGATAAAATATACTTATATATAATAATGTAGTTGAAAAGATATAGATAACATATGATTTTTTATATAATAATCTAGTTGAATAGATATAGTTATTATATGATTGTATATATAATATACAGACAGACAGACAGAAAAAAGACAAACAGACAGGCAGGCTGACAGACAGAAAGACAGGCAGGAAGACAGACAGACAAACAGAATGACAGACAGAGAGACAGACAGGCAGGCAGACAGACAGGCAGAGAGACAGACTGACCGACTGACGGACGGATGGACGGATGGATGGGTGGATGGATGGATGGATGGATGGTTGATGGATGGATGGATGGATGGATGGATGGTTGATGGATGGATGGATGGTTGATGGATGGATGGATGGATGGATGGATGGATGGATGGATGGATGGATGGATGGATGGATGGATGGATGGATGGATGGGGAATGATTTTATTAAAACAAAATATGTGTGTATCTCACAAAACTTTTTAAAATATGTTTTTAAAAAAATTTGGAAGGTCTTTGAAGGCCCACGGGCCGGTGTTTGACTAAATGACTAAAGCCACATAGCAAACTCTCAAAGTGTCATTGGAACTGACAGACGAGTTTGATAAAGAGCTTTATAAAGAGCTGCATATTTTACTGCTATCCTTTTTAACGCAATATCCCTTGGGAAAATTGCGTTTATATATTTGAAATGTCTGACACGTTTGCACATGCAACTCCTCCTGAACCAGACGAGATAGAGTGTTTGAGTCTTTAGCGCCAAAAAATACCTGAAAGGTTTACTGAATTTCCTGGAAAATCCAATTTCAATTTCACGCAAACTATAAAACATATCGGGTTGAAACAAACGCCAAACCGTAGCTAATAATATTCAGAGCAACGATGGAGAAGGAATTTTTTGAAAAATCTCTTTTCGTTTGACTCCCTTAATTTTAGCAGCTTTTTGTAGATAGCAATTGTTTTGATTACTGTCATAATTATGAACTTTAAATTACTTTTAATGTAATAATTAAGAATGATAGTTAATGGGGTTTTCCCGCGTTGTGAATGGTAATGTTAGATAGCTAATGGGGTTTTCCCGCTTTGTGAATGGTAATGTTAGAATGGTGCGCATTATATTGACACAATCTTGGTGTGATGTAGCAGGGTTGCCAACTCAATAAAATAACATTTACGGACAACTATAAGAAATCCCAACAAAATTTACGGACAAAAACATTTTTTTACGGACACATTTAACATAAAAAGTTGACCTTAAAACGAACGAATATGAAGCATAATCAAAGCATTGTAGCTAAAAAATGTAATGTATCCATATGAGCACGACTCTATTACCATACTCATATTAGATATTCTAACCTTTGTTTCTTGTATGATGTTCATCATCAGTGACAGTGTTTAATTTCTACTGCTTATGATCATAAATAGAAACTTTTACACTGTCGATCATTGTGGGAGCAATTTTTCCCGGTCCATTTCTCACAGTCAGTAAAATTTCTAACATTGGAATAGGTAAATTGTTTCTCAATTTGGTTTTCAATAAACTATCAGCAGAAAAAACGCGTTCTACTTGTGCTGTTCCTTGTGGAAGCGCCAACATTGTTTGTGCAAACTTCGAAAGTTGTGGAAATATGTCCTCTTTGTGTTCGTTATTTCTAGTCATTTGTCCAATTTGATGCCAGAAAGCCTCATAACCTCCGTCGACCTTGCTTATGCTTTAATCCGCAACTTTGTAGTCAATAAACTCGGCCTCTAAACAATCAAAATCTGCTGGAGACACAATTTGTAGAAAAAGCTGGGCCAGTTCAAAAATTTTCGACTGTTCCACCGTAATTCTGTTAGTGGGTTTTAGTAATGACATGAGCTTAAGCACTCTGTAGCTAATAGGCATTTTTTTCTGGATTGAACCGACTGCATTGCTATAAAATTCAAGAACAGCAACATAAACTTTTCAACAGTCGATGGATCATCTACTTCTTACGGCTGTAGTTTAGTTTGATAACCAATTAATATTTATCGCAAGATTTAAAGTTTGTACTTTCCTAGCTGCCCAGAAAGCTCTTACAGTTTATTAATAGAGCGCAGGATGCCACTAAAACAATTTAAAAGTTAAAATTTGAATCAAGAAAATAGATATCACAAAAATGATTTACTGATTTTTTTTTAACGTTGAGATTAAACTTTTTCAAGTTTTTTTACGGACGTCTTATGTTTTTAATGGAATTTTACGGACTGGCAATTTTACGATAAATCTTTACGGACTGTCCGTAAATTTACGGACGGTTGGCAACCCTGTGATGTAGCGTGAGTGGATATGACGTCATATTTTGTTTATTTTCAGAATTACTGATTTGAAATTACTTTTAATGTCATCTAGAATGGTTTCCCTTTTCTAAAAAAGAAATTCTTTGTTGGGAATTGCGTTTAAATACGGATTCCAGATTTTTAAAAATATGTTTTATCTGCAAAACTTTAGATATGCCTATACAATAATTTACAGAAATCTCTTTGTGGGAATTTCAATTATTGCTTTTGAAATGTTTAAGGTTATAAGCGTATTTTAATCCAAATATTTCATGACTAGAAAAAAAATAATAACGTACAATTTTTCACTAAATGTTCTCTGCATTTTAAAAAATGGCATTCCCTTTCAGCCAATAGTTTATTAAGAGCCATGGAGAGTTTTAAACATTTTAGAACCCTTGGCTTTGTTCATACTGTGATTGGCCCTAACAAAAACAATTATTACTCCCTCCAGCCATTTGTAACTGAGCAGATTTCAAGCGAATGATCCTAAAAATACACAATTTCACAAACCACCGAACACAATCGTTGCAGTATTTTCCGCTCAGTTGAGGTCGTTGTTAACCTATTTTTGGAACTTAAATGATTACTGCGTGCAAATAAAGGTCTAAAGTCTGAAGAACGGGAAAACCCAAAAGCTCATTACTCTGGACGGGAATAATTACCTTAAATATCAATTACAAATTACAATGATTGATTTCTCAAAAATGTGGAAAATTTAGAGGAGAAACAAATAAAAATGTACAAAAATTATGGCAGGGTTCAATTTATATAACATCAAACACAACTTTATTCCCAAATAACAAATTAAAATATCTCTCGAATTCTTCTTGTTTTCTAACGCCCCATTTTAAGCATTTTTACAAAGAAAATAACAATAAGATTTAGATACAATTCAGGGCTGTTAACAATAAATTTAAATTTAATCGTTAACTTATGAAAAATTAACGATTAATTAATCTTTAATTTCGATTAAAGCCAAAAAATGTATGATATCATAAGTAACACTTATTAATGATTAACGTAGTTGATGTATAACGTATTGTCATTTATGTAGTTAGTGTGATATGCATGTTTATTTAATTAATCTATGTGTTTTTATCTCCATGTAAAGCGCTGTGAGCCCGGCTCCCTGCTGGGATACAGCGCGATATAAATTATCGTTTTATTATTATTACTAGATTGTGCCGGGACGCCGTGGCGCCTGCGGCGCCCACTTTTTTAGGGCGCCTACGGTGCCAACCTTTTTCAAAAGCCCATCTAACTTGTCATTTTTTGATAAATACGAAATTTTAAACTTTCTGAAATGTACGCAAAGTATTTAATAATAGGGGTTGTATTTTGCGCACCTATGCACACCAAACAATGACGTCATCATACTAAATATTTTTACAGCGCTAATCACCACACGATTTTTCAACTAACTGCTGTAGACTGTCGTACATCGTTCATCAGCGTTCCACATCCAGTGAGTGAGTGAGTGAGTGATTGACCTGGGCTTTTATATTATTTATTATTATTATTATTATTATTATTTTAAAATTATTAAATATTCTTGTAGAAATAATAAAGATCAGTGCAATGTCTCCTTTATATGTCATCGTTTAATCAACTACGCTAAAAGACAAGTATTTTGATATTATTTGGTTGAAGTGATTAGCGGGCCCAACTGACAATATAACAAGCCGAGCTGAACAATCATTCAAATTGAACTGAGGTAACTGGTATGCACAAAATGGTCTTTGCAATGAATGACATTATCGGATATCGGTGTTCATTAAGTTTCCACCATTGCAGAGGGTTAATGGATTCGGGAACTTTCATCTCCATTTTAATCGTTAAAATCTGTTAACGTTTAATCTAGAAATTAATCGTTAATTTCCGCAGCCCTTTATAAATGTGTGTGTGTGTGTATATATGTTAATGGTTTATACTAATCGACTAAATAGACTAAAATGTCATAAAAATATAAAACTAAAATGCTACCTCTCCCTGGTGAGATCTATACTAGAATGTGCATCTTCTGTATGGGACCCATCCACCAAAGAAAATATTGATAAACTAGAACAAATTCAAAAAATAGCTGCCAGATTCATTATTGGAGAATATTCCTAACTGACAAGAGTAACACCATTAGTTAAATCATTAAACCTTGAAACACTAGAGGATAGAAGAATCAAGAATAAAGTAGTAATTATACATAAAGCAATAAATTTAATTTAGAAATACATCACAAATATAACTTAATACAACCCTCAGATATACATAAGGATAAAATCACCTTTCTCATTCCGTATGCAAGAACAAACACATAATAGTTTTCTTTCTCTCCGTCCGGAATTCGAGCGTGAAATGGGTTGCCTGAAGAAATCCAGGAAAGCCAACACTTTATCATTATTTAAAACTCTAATAAGAATGCAGGACTAAATACAAACCATAGATAAACGTAGGACGCAATAACCTTCTGTATAGGTCTGTAAAAAAAATTTCTTTTGCAAAGACAATCTTGCCAACCATTTACAGATACAATAGTGTAAGAAGGCTTCCCCGACCTGAAGCACTGGTTTCAAATTTAAAGTATGAGAGTAAATTACCACTTTGCAAACGCTTTACGCTAAAATTAGCACGACTTCTTGCTTTCAAGGCTTAGTTTCTAAACCGCTCGACATGGAGTAAAAATGAAAGCACCTACAAGTAGAATGACCACAAAACTACTATAATGTGAAAGCATTTTTGTAATACTACGCGAGGTTAGAGTGTAAAAGCAATATTAGCTGACCCAGCAAGCTACCGCCTGAGAAACACTTTTTTGCGTATTTTTTTTCAAAGGAAACACTTTGACGTCATAGGAAACACATAACCAAAATCACTAAATAATCATTTTTTAATTAAGGGAGTCTAACAAATAACACTGGAGATTGTCAGGTTTCGTTGTCTAGGGTTCTGGTCCAAGGCTCACACACCAACAACTGTTGTACAGTAATTGAACTCAAGTCCCTTTTTTACAGCAATCTTTATTTACATGAGTCCCCACATGTCACCTATGTACAACTCTCCCGCTACCAAATCTCCATGTCTCTTAATTACAACATAGGCC
>MUZC01002468.1:355506-368032 GCA_002072015.1 Radix auricularia | reverse complement strand
TTTTTTTTTACAAAATAAACTTTAGGTAGATAAAATACGTTTAGAAATAAAATAACATAACATAAAATATAACATAATCTACAGTCACTGGTCAGGGCAGCAAACAGTGTAAACAAAAGTGTCCTGTTTTAAGGTTTGCACAATTTTCGCGCACTGTGCATGCCACCAGCCATCACACACATCACATTGGACCCAGACCTCTGCCCCTCCCCCTTTTTTGCACCCTTGACACATTCCTGCCAACAAGTGATCCTCTTCTATATTAAAAATATTGTCTACAACGATGTCAAATTCTACTTTTTTAATTAACTGTGCGTTCAGATAGATCTATTACTGGGTACTTCTTTACTTTCTTGGACTCCACTATTTTCCTTTTTTATCTTCTCTTCTTCTCTGTTTCGTCTTGGTTAGAGCATTTACTGTTTTCTTCTTGTTTTTATTCCTTGTAACAAAAGCTGGCAGCTTTAAAATGTCATCTACTGTCAAGTTAGCTTTGACTGTACAGTTTTGGGGTTCTTCTACTGCTACACTGCACGTTTCTATTAGCCCCACAGCTAAGGCTTGAAACTTAATAAATTTCTCTTCTTCCTCTTTGCTAATTTGACCTCCTCTTTAGGCGTGAGTAGGGTCTTTGCATAGGCTATGACAGGCCGCTTGCCTGTCAATTTGTGGTAAAGAGTAGCAAGTGGAATGCCAAGGTCCTTAGAAGCCTTTGTAATAGAGAGCCGCTTTTCCCTAATACTAGCCAATGCCGCATTGATTACATCTGGGCTCTGTTTTGTTCTTAGGCTAGACATTGCTTTAAATCTGAAATATAATTATATTATATTTAATTTTCATCCTAATAAAAACTTAGGAGTCTAGATATAGACTAGACTTAGATATTTACCTTAATTTTCCTATATGAAAAAGTGTTTGCCCTGAAGTAATATTCTACAATAAAACAAATATACTTCAACGTTAACATGCCCTCAAAACAAACATTACTATTTTCAAATAACTCTAGTGGCCAAGATTTAGTCCCATATCTAATTTTTTTTCTGCAGAAATAAAAGCGTTTCGTACGAAGTAAAAACTAACTTTAAGCTTACTTCGTCGTAAACACCACTTTAAAAAAAACATTACCATTACAAAACATTGCAAAGTTAAACAGAGTCGTTACTGACCTATTAGTAAGTGATTATGCAATCCCAAAAAGAGAGTTTTCCAAATCAAACAGGAAAAGTAGTCTTAACCCGGATATCACCATTGTTCTTCATAGGGAAGTTGACAGCAAACAAGGCGCAAGTGTCAAGATGTTGACACAAATTTACTCACAAAATAATATTTCCCGGAAAACGAAACGATGAAATGATATTGAAAAATGGACTATTTCGACTTATGCATGTTCGTTTTTGTGTTAGACAAGCAAATGAACATACAGAGAACGCTTAATGAAAAAGTGTTTCGTACGACATAGCGTTTCTCTAGTGGTAATTTACTCGATATAATACAATGTAATTAAATCAATGAAACGCTTAAATATTTATAAATAAAACTAATGAAAGTGTAGACATCAACCACGTATCAATCTGTACTAATAAATGGGATATATATTTTACGCCAATTTTCGTCGTTAGAGGATACCCAACAACTCCCAAAAGTTTTATGTTATTACCTGCATGATGAAATTTGGAATTTGTGAAGAGTCGGTTTTTAATATAAGAAAAACTATGAGTGGAAATTTACAATTCCCTTTCGCCAACTTTCATCGGGATATTGTACACAACATTTTTCCAAAGTTTCATGCTTCTACCTACATGGGGAAAGGGAGAATTATTGATGTTCAATTTTTATATAATTTATATTAGAAAAAAAACTACTTTTGACTAGGCCTGTCAACGGGTACCCGGGACCCGGGTACCCGTTGCCATCAGATTACCCGGGTAGTAAAATTCCGCCCGGGTACCCGTGAAAATGTTACTTTAATGTCTATATTAACGGAGACCAAACTTTGACTCCCATTCGGCTTTATTTTATTTTATTTATTTTTAAAAAAAAATTTTTTTTTGCGAAATAATTTTTCAAATGAAAATGTTTATTTGAAATAAATGCAGTAAATTATATCTAAGGAGAAATATCTGTCAACGGGAAATGTACTTTGATACATCTTTTTCTCTCAACGTGAAACAGAAATCGCAAACACAAAAAGGTTTTGGCGCTTTAAAAGAATCATATAGATAAGGAAAATAAAAGTCCTCTGCCAAAAATAGTTATGATAGAGATAAAAGCGGCTGTTTGTTAGTAAAAAAAATCCCTTATGTGACAGTAACTTCGCTTTGAAATAAGCCGATTGACACTAGCTAATGTAGTTTATCTACCCCCTCTCCTCCCGTCATTCATATAATCCACACCCCTTGCATTCGCTTGTGATTCTTGTGGGAATTAACACGTGTTGACCTAGAAAAACTGATGTACAAGGTTGTCAGTATTTGAAGTTAATAAATTAATTAGTTACTAACAATTTCAAATGGGTAAGTCGTCGGCCGTGGGGCGGGACTGCATAGAGATGAATGAGGCCGTGTTTGGTATTGTTTATAAAAACATCTCTGGTTTAAACATTAAAGTTACTTTGCAATACGCTGACATAGGATTTCCGATTGTAGACGTTGATTATTTCCCCCCTCTACCCCCCCCCCCATTCGATTGTGTTTTGCGTGTTCGTTCCAACGAGTGCCTCATTAAAAAAAAATCATGTTAAGCCTGGTAACTATTGTAATTCAGGACGTGTTAGCGCATTTTCGTATTATGTATCCGTACTTATGTTAGATATCAGAATTATGTAGTTATCAGTAATTGTGTTTAGATTTTAGACATATTTTTATGAATTTTCTTGTGTAATTAATATACCTGACATTTTTTTATTTAAAAGTCATTTCTTTACATTAAAAAAAATTATTATTTTCTCTTTAATCCAACTACAAGTCACCACAAATGATGACGTAAAACTCTCTAAACTTTTACACATATTCTAATGACGTCAACTAAAAAAAACCAACTAATTCTTTTGCACCCTTTCGTACCACTCTTCAATGCTTGAAGAATTATGCATTCAACTTCCGGCAATGGCGGCCGTTCCCTGCGCTAGTGTTACCTCTCGATTCGAAATATTTTTTGGTAGTTTTAACGGNTTTTGCACCTACGGAGGAGGCGATCATACATGTGTGACGAAGGGGGTGTGTGTTTTAGTAATGTGACGTCACATCAAAACGTGCAACTTAAAATGAAAGCTCCACTTAAAAACTTGAATGCTTACAATTTATTTATTGACGATTTACATGAATTTACACGTATCGATTTAATAGAGTTCAACTTCACATTAAATACAAACTTAGGTGACAATAAAGTTATTTCACAAATGCTCATTTTCAAAAAGGAGGTTCAGCAATTATGGGGGAGGGGGGGGCGCGACTGCAAATCTTTGTTCTAAGGGGGTTCTAAGTTTATTGTGACAATGGCGGGGAGGGGGTATAAATCAGCCAAAATCACGTGACGTCACTTTTAGACGTCGGCCGTGTGGTTACTGAGAAATAAGGGGCATGGAAGGTGGCTAGGTTGCATAGTATAGCTGTATGACGGTGAAAATAATGCGATGTTTTGAACGGGTAACCCGGGTACCCGTTCGAAATTCGGACGGGTACCCGGGCAGAATTTATAAAAAAATTGACAGCCCTACTTTTGACCCCCTCGCCCCCATTAAGAGATATTTTAAATATTTTTTCACCTGCTACCATCGTGAAAGTTTAATTATCCCTTCACCAACGTATCATGAGTCTACCTACGCGAGAAATAGGAGAATTAGTGATTTTCAATTTTTATAAATCTCACATAAGAAATAAAAAGTTTTTCTGGGCCCCGGCCCCCATAAGTGTGTATTTCAAAATTCCTTTACACCGAAATTCGTCGTGAGAGGGTACTTAACAATTACCCAAAGTTTCATGCTCTTACCCACACGAAAAATTAAAGAATTAGTGATAAGTCGGTTTCTAAAATAAGAAAAAATATATTTGGGCCCCTGGTTACCAATTAGTGGGAAATCTAACATTCTTTTTGCATATTTTCATCGGGAGCTTCTACTCGAAAATTTTCCAAAGTTTCATGCTTCTACCTATATGGGAAATAGGTGAATTAGTGATTTTCAATTTTTATATAGCTCATATAAGGAAAAAACGTTTTGGGGGCTCCAGCCCCCATTAGTTGGAAATTTAACATTCTCTTTTGCAAATTATCATTCGAAGCATGAACTCAAAAAATTTACAAAGTTTCCTGCTTCTAACTATACGGGAAATAGGAAAATTATTGATTTGCAATTTGTAAATAGCTAATTTAAGGGAAAAATAACTTTTTTGGTCCCCATTATTTTTGGGCCCCAGTATTTCTATGAGTGGGAATTTAACGTTCTCTTTCGCCAATTATCATTGGGAGATTGTATTCAACAACTTTCTCAAGTTTCATACATTCTACCTACATGGGAATGGGAGAATTAGTGATTTTCAGTTTTTAAATTTGGGCCCCCAGCCCCCCAGTAAGAGAAATTTTAAAAAATGTTTTACCTGCTAGCATCGTGAAAGTGTTGTCACGGTTAGATGTTATGGTGTGAGAATGACTGAGCGAAAACGTAGGGTGAATGATAAACAAAGCGTGAACACCCGTGGACTTGAATACTCGCTCACCGGGTGTTCACATGGGAGTGTGTAGAGATGTCAGGTGAGAGGGGCAATGTGGAGAGTGTGTGATATAAGCAGGCAGAGGGACGAGTAAGGACGGAGAACATTTTTTTGAGCGTGGACCAGGACGGTCATGTTTTTGTCGATATGTTGAGAGAGAGACAAACACAGTGAACGTATTCTTTGATAGCTGCTACACTATATTGCTATGGATATACATGTGTCTATATATGGTGTAAATAAACGTCATTTACTCTGTTGAGTTCAAGTCTCGTGACTGCTTTTTTACAACTGTACTGTACGCCTGATGTTATATCTGTGGTCAAAAAGGGTGGACCTAAAAATCCCCCTAGACAGCGAGTCCGCCACAAGTGTATTTATTAATTCTCCACCCTTTCATGAGTCTACCTACTCGGGAAATAGGAGATTTGGTGATTTTCAATTTATATATAGCTCAAATAATGAAAAAATGGTTTTCGGGGCCCCAGCCCCCATGAGTGGGAAATTTAATATTCTCTTTTGCCAATTATCGTCGGAAGCATGTACTCAACAATTTCTAAAGTTTCATACTTCTACCTACACGGGAAATAGAAGAATTATTGATTTTCAATTATTATGTATCTTATATAAGGAAAAAAACATTTTTGGGGCCCCGGCCCCCCATGAGTGTGAATTTCAAAATTCGTTTTCGCCAATTTATTTTGTAAGAGGGTACCCAACAACTTCCAAAAGTTTCATGCTTCTACCGACACGGGAAGTTGAAGAATTAGTGATGTAGTTAAAAAGGTTTTTTGGCCCCCGGCCCCACATGAGTGAGATTTTAAAAATTCCTTTACGCCAATTTTCGTAGTCAGAGTGTACCCAACAACCTCCCAAAGTTTCATGCTTCTACCTACATGGGAAATTGGATAATTATTTATTTTCAATTATCAACATCCTTCCGTCTCGCGAGAGGATGGTGCATCACCGTTGGGTTGTGTTGCATTTTCTCGAGTGGCTGTGCAGTCCTTTCCTTGAGTGACAGTCTTTACCACAGGTTTTTACACACGAGTTCTGTGCATCCAAATATTTTGGCCTTTCTCCTGGCTTTTCTGTCTGCAGCCTCTTCCATTCTTCTTTCCTCGGCTACTATGACGCCCTCTTTGACAACTGTGCGCCACGTAAATTGGTCTTCTGCCTTACACTCCCAGTCACTTTTATGTATTTTGGCTGCTTTCATGTCCCTTTGACAGATATCTTTAAATCGCAAGCGTGGGCGACCTGTTTTTTTCTTTCCTGAAGCAATTTTACCATATAGGAGGTCCTTCGGGATGCGGCCGGGGCTCATTCTTTTAACATGTCCTAGCCACCTCAGGCGTCTTTCACTAAGAATTGAGAACATGCTTTGGGTGTTGGCACGCGTTAGGACCTCACTATTAGGCACTTTGTCTTGCCACTTAATACCAAGGATGCGACGCAGGCATCTCAAATGGAAGCTATTAAGCTTGCGCTCTTGAGATGTATAAGTGGTCAATGTCTCGCTCCCATATAGTAGGGTACTGATGACACAGGCTCGATAGACGCACAGTTTGGTTTTCTCCGTTAGCTTGGTGTTCTGCCAGACCCGCTTATTTAGTTTAGCCATTGTTGCAGCTGCCTTGCCAATTCTGCTGTTTATTTCTTCTTCAATGGACAGTGTATTGGAGACCTTGGACCCCAAGTAGGTGAAGCTGTCCACAACCTCCAAGTTTTCATTATCGATATTTATGTTCGGAGGAGGTCGAGTGTCTTGGGTCATGATGTTTGTCTTTTTCAAGCTGATTTGCAGACCAAATTCTTTGCAGGCATTGGAGAAGCTTGACACGAGTTGTTGCAAACCAGATTCTGTGTGTGCTGATAGTGCCGCATCATCCGCAAATAGTAGCTCTCGAATTAGGACATCTGTCGTTTTGGTCTTGGCTCGGAGGCGGGCAGTGTTGAAAAGTCCTCCATCAGCTCTGGTGTGCAACCAGATTCCCTCACTGCTATCCTTGAATGCATATCGAAGAAGTACAGAGAAGAATATTGCGAAGAGTGTTGGTGCGAGTACACAACCTTGTTTAACTCAACTGCTGACTGGAAAGGCCTCTGACTTAGCTCCATCGAACTGCACTGTGACCATCATATTTTCATGGAACTGTCTAATGATGGCAAATATGTGAGGGGGACAGCCGATTTTTTCCAGTATTTGGAATAGCCCGTTGCGACTGACGAAGTCGAAGGCTTTTGTAAGGTCCACAAAGGCAATGTATAGTGGCATCTGCTGCTCTCTGCATTTTTCCTGGAGCTGTCGTTTGGAGAACACCATGTCTATTGTAGACCGACCGGCCCGGAAACCGCACTGATATTTTGGATAAACATGGGATGCTAGGCTCTGTAAACGTGTTAGTATGACACGGGCAAATGACTTTCCTACAATAATAATGAGTGAAATGCCTCGATAATTATTGCAATCACTCCTATCACCTTTGTTTTTATATAGTGTCACTATATTTGCATCCTTTAGGTCTTGAGGGATGTAGCCCTGTTCCCAGCAGAGGGACAGAATCTCGTGCAATGGTTGGAGTAAAGCTGTCTTGCCACTCTTTAGGACCTCTGGTGGTATTCCATGATTCCCAGGCGCTTTTCCACAAGCTAGGCTGTCAATTGCTTTGCTCAGATCTTCCTGTGTGGGCACGACATCAAGTTCTTCCATGAGTGGCATATCTGGGATGTCATCCAGAGCGGTGCTGGAGACTGTGGTAACTGTTGAATACAATTCCAGATAATGCTCAACCCACCTTTTTTGCTGTGCTGCCTGGTCTTGGATGATTTCTCCACTTTTGGACTTTAGGGGAGCAACTTTGGACGTCAAGCGGCCAGTTGCCTTTTTGATGTTTTTGTACATGACTTTTGCATTGCCCAAATCTGCAGCTGATTGTATACTGTAACAGAGTTTAAGCCAGTAGGTATTGACACATTTACGTGCAACCTTTTGGGCAAGTGACTTAGCTGTTTTTAAGGCATGCACCTGTCGGGTGTAGGCTTTTCCTTGTAAGCCATAAGAGCTTTCCTTTTTGCTTCAGTGACAGGTTTAATCTCGTCCCAATGTTCATCAAACCAGTCCGTGTTTTTGTGAGATTTTGTGCCAAAGGATTGTATTGCGGATGTATAGATTGTGTCTCTCAGATGCGTCCATTTGGAGTCAATGGTGACGCATGGGGTCGCTTTTGAGAGACTTTCCTTCACCTTGTCTGTGAACAGCTGCGTTATCGCAGGGTCTTTAATGCAGGAGGTATTGATGCGTGGACTTCCCTTTTTCTTGGTGTGGTACGAGATTTTCCTCATTATTCTTACTTTGCTGGCGACAAGGGAGTGATCCATGTCACAGTCGGCGCTGTGATAGCTGCGAGTGAGTAGGACGCTAGCTAGTTGTGCACGCCTGGTGATAATGAGGTCCAGCTGGTGCCATTGGTGGGATCGAGGGTGTCTACAAGATACTTGATGTATATCCTTGCACTTGAAGAAAGTGTTGGTCACACACAAGCCTCGTGAGCAGCACAATTCCAGGAGCCTCTGTCCATTTTCATTTAATGTTCCTCTTCCAAAGAGTCCAAGGCAGGTGGGCCAGGCTTCGTGGTCGCTCCCCACTCTAGCATTGAAATCTCCTAGGAGATAGATTGACTCGTCTTTGTGGATGCTGGCTATTGCCTGGTCTAACGCTCCATAGAACTGGTCTTTCTCTTCCGGAGTTGAATAGAGTGTTGGGGCATACACACTAAGAATTTTTGCTGGGCCTGCAGCTGTTTTGAGTCTTAGAGTGAGGATCCTCTCTATGTCTGATGACGGGGGTTCAATGGATGGTAGAAGAGTGTTCTTAACAGCGAAACCTACACCATGCTGTCTAGGTTCGTCTTTTGTGCTGCCTTGCCAGAAGGTGTAATTATGGCCTCTTTGAGTGAACCGTTGTATTTTCAATTAGTATATCGCTTATATATGGAAAAAAACATTTTTGGGGCCCCGGCCCCCATGAGTGTGAATTTCAAAATTCTTTTTAGCCAATTCTTGTTGTAAGAGGATACTCAACAACTTCCAAGATTTTCATGCTTCTACTTACACGGAATGTTGGAGAAATAGTGGTGAAGAAAATAAAAGTTTTTGGGCCCCCGGCCCCACAAGAATAAGATTTTTAAAATTCTTTTTTTGCCAATGGTCGTAGTGAGAGAGTACCCAACAACCTCCCAAAGTTTCATGCTTCTACCTACATGGGAAGTTGGAGAATTATTGATTTTCAATTAGTATATAGCTTATAAAAGGGGAAAAACATTTTTGGGGCCCCGGCCTCCATGAGTGTAAATTTCAAAATTCTTTTTAGCCAATTCTTGTTGTAAGAGGATACTCAACAACTTCCTAAAGTTTGATGCTTCTACCTACACGGAATGTTGGAAAATTAGTGATGTAGAAAATAAAAGTTTTTGGGCCCCCGGCCCCAAAAGAGTGATATTTTTTAAACATCTTTTTCGCTAATTGTCGTAGTGAGAGAGTACCCAACAACTTCCCAAAGTTTCATGCTCCTACCCACACGGCAAGTTGGAGAATTAGTGATGAATCAGTCAGTCAGTCAGTCAGTCAGTGAGGGCTTTCCCTTTTATTAGTATAGACTAGCAATTTGCCCGCGCTTTGCTGCGGGAAGATGGAGTATTAGTGATAAGTGAGTGAGTGCATACAAAAACTATATTTTGGCCCCACAGCGCCGACCAAGGAATATTTTAAACATCGTGGAAGTGTATTTAAAAAATTCCCAACGTTTTATGCGTTACCTATTTGGGAAATAGGAAAAATAGTGCTTTTCAATTTGTATATAGCACATATTTGGAAAAAACACGTTTTTAAGGTCCAGGACCCAATGAGTGTGAATTTGAAAAGTAAATTACGCTAATTTTTGTCGTGAAAGGGTACCCAACAACTTCCTAAAGTTTTATGCTTCTACCTACATGGGGAATGGGAGAATTAGTGATTTTTAATTTTTACATAGTTAATATTAGGAAAAAAACTACATTTTGGCCTCCCAGCCCACAGTAAAGAATGTTTTAAATAATTGTTCACCTGCTACCATCGTGGAAATGTAGTTAACAAACCCCCAAAGTTTCATGCGTTTGTCTATTTGGAAAATAGGAGAATTATTGATTTTAAAATTTTTATAGCACGTATACGGAAAAAATTACGTTTTTTTTTTTGGCCCAGGCCCTCATGAGCGTGCATTTAAAAATTATTTTACGCCAATTTTCGTCGTTTTGAGGGTACCCAACAACTTCCTAAAGTTTTTTTTTTTTACCTACACGATGAATTGTGGAATTTGTGATGAGTCGGTTTTTAATATAAGAAAAAATTATATTTGGGCCCCCGGCCCCCTGTGAGTGGAAATTTACCATTCTCTTTCGCCAACTTTCATCGGGAGATTGTACTCAACAACTTCCCAAAGTTTCATGCTTCTACCTAAATGGAGAATGGGGGAATTAGTGATGTGTAGTTTTTTATAGTTTATATTAGGAAAAAAACTACATTTGGCCCCCAGCCCCCAGTAAGAGATATTTTAAAATATGTTTCCATCTGCTACCATCGTGAAAGTGTAATTATCAATACCCCAACGTTTCATGAGTCTACCTACTCGAGAAATAAGAGAATCAGTGATTTTCAATTTTTATAAATCTCATATAAGAAAAAAAATGTTTTGGGGCCCCGAATCCCATGAGTGTGTATTTCAAAATTCTTTTACACCAACATTTGTCCTGACAGGGTACTTAACAATTACCCAAAGTTTCATGCTCCTACCTACTGAGAAAATGGGAGAATTAGTTATAAGTTGGTTTTTAATATAAAAAAATATATTTTGGCCCCCGGTATCCAATTAAAGGGAATTCTAGCATTCTTTTTGCCTATTGTCGGGAGCTTGTACTCAAAAAATTTCAAAAGTTTCATGCTTCTACCTATATGGGAAATAGGAGAATTAGTGATTTTCAATTTTTATATAGCTCATATAAAGAAAAAAATGTTTTGGGGGCCCCGGCCCCCATTAGTTGGAAATTTAACATTCTCTTTTGCCAATTATCATCGGAAGCATGTAGCTACTCAAAAAATTTACAAAGGTTCATGCTTCAAACCATACGGGAAATAGGAGAATTATTGATTTGCAATTTGTAAATAGCTCATATAAGGGGACAAATTTTTTTATGGGGCCCCATTTTGTTTTGGGCTCCCGTACCTCTATGAGTGGGCATTTAACATTCTCTTTCGCCAATTATCATCGGGAGATTAAACTCAACAACTTCCTAAAGTTTCAAGCTCTCCACCTACATGGTGAATGGAAGAAATGGTGATTTTTAGTTTTTAAATTTGGGTTCCAGCCCCCCTGTAAGAGAAATTCTAAAAATTATTTCACCTGCTAGCATCGTGAAAGTGTATTTATAAACTCCCCAACATTTGATGAGTCTACCTACTCGGAAAATAGGAGAATTGGTGATTTTCAATGTTTATATAGCTCATTTAATGAAAAAATCGTTTTCGGGGCCCCAGCCCCCATGAGTGGGAAATTTAATATTCTCTTTTCCCAATCAAAACATTTCTTAAGTTTCATACTTCTACCTACACGGGAAATAGATGAATTATTGATTTTCAATTAGCATATAGCTTATATAAGGAGAAAAACAGTTTTGGGGCCCCGGCCCCCATGAGTGTGAATTTCAAAATTCTTTTTCGCCATTTTTTGTCCTAAGAGAGTCTCCAACAACTTCCAAAAGTTTCATGCTTCTACCTATACGGGAATTTGGAGTGATGTAGACAAAAAAGTTTTTGGGCCCCCGGCCCCACATGAGTGAGATTTTAAAAATTCTTTTTCGTCAATTTTCGTAGTCAGAGGGTACCCAACAACTTCCCAACGTTTCATGATTCTACCTACACGGGAAGTTGGAGAATTAGTGATGAATCAGTGAGTCAGTCAGTCAGTCAGAGCTTTCCCTTTTATTAATATAGATGACATCATGCACCTAAGACTTTCAATGAAATACAAAAAGTATTTTAAAAACTCATGTTTCTTCTTTTTGTTTTTCTTTTAAAAATTTTTTTTTTTTAAATTCATTAGTTTGCTATGGTATAATACGTAAAAAGTTTATGAAAAAAAATTAATTTAAATTTGATTTAATGGCTTATCAATGTTTGCACTGATAAAAACATTTGCCTATACGTTTACAAATGTATTTGTTAAATCCTTTGTTTTGATCGCACAATTAATTTGTCTTGTATTGAAAGCTTCATCGCAGTCCAATAATCAAATTCAATTAACGAAAAACAAAAATACCTTAAATTTAACCCCCCAAAAAGGTGGGTAATTCACATCGGATCATAAAGACATTTGCTTTGTTTTGTTTTGTTTTTAGAGGATCAAGTGTCAAAAGCGGAATGAAATAATAGCAAAACTTTTTAACAAAAATAAACCAATAACGGCAGTCAATACAGAAAAAATAAAATGTTGAACTTTGAACTTTGCCTACGGTTTCTCAATCCTTCGATGGCAGCCAACCAAAACGAACCAATTAAAACAGAGCTAAATTTGGATCGATCCAATTAAAACAGAGCTAAATTTGGGTCTGAATCAATAGTGTACTCGAAAAAGCAATCAACAGTGTAACTTTTGAAAGGTTGGGACAAAATTGTCAATGTTTGACAAATAGACTTTTAGGGGCCGTCCATTAAGTGCGTCAGGCTATTTTTGAGCATTTTAAACTCCCCACCTCCCCCCTATCACAAACTGTCAAATCTTGGACCCC
>MUZC01002468.1:326393-343935 GCA_002072015.1 Radix auricularia | reverse complement strand
CCAAAAAAAACACCAAAAAAAACCACAAAAAAACAAAACAAATAAAAAGAAGTAAAGAGAATATGCATGGGGTGAAGTAGAAGCTTGATATATTTATATATTAGATATATGTAAAAAGGAAAGTAGGTATTTCTGTCTGCATGTCCAGTTAAAGCCTACGACACCTTTCATCCGATCGCCATAAAACTGAGAGATTGTTTTGTATGCATCCGGGATGGAAATTAGCTAATTTGTTTTAATTCAGTATCAATCATGGTGCTCCGGGCTGCCACTAATGTCAGTGGCGTAGCGAGAGGAGGCAAGGGGGCACGGGGCAATTTTTTAGGGACGGCAAATTTTTTATTTAAAAAAAAAAAAACATATAAGAATTGAAAAAAGAAAGTTGAGTTTTTATTAAAATAAAGTAAAAACCAAATGACAAATTAAAAAAAAAAATCAAGGAACTATCCTAAAACATTTAAACACCATTTTGGATATAAATTCCTCTGATACTAATGCTACTAAACTGCACTTGGTGCTTTGGGGCGGCAAATTTATCATTGTTGATAAGCTTCTAAAAATTAAAAATGTTATAAAATATTTAAAGAAAAGAAAAGAACAGCCAAGTTTTTAAAAAAAAAAAAAGTCAATGCAGAAATTAGATTAATATATGTAAACGTTTCTAATGCCAAAACTACAAATTCCACTATGAATCTAAAGTCTTGTGATATTAATGCTATGATTTGAAAAAGTAGTATACGTACTACGAACATAACACAGATGTGCTGGTGACTAAAATTTGATTCAAGTTTGTAAGCCGCAAATGATGTAGAATCAAAAATAGCTGTATCCTTTAAATTCCAACAACATCCAATAATATTTCAAATGCATGCATGGACTTTAATGGTATAAATAAATTGACCCTACGTTCAGATTACAATGTGTGATAACTGACAGGGCAGAGAGAGACAGTGTCCAAATGTCCAACATATAAATATACCTTCTCTTAATTAAACATGGACCTTACAACAACATACAATGCGGGAATGATTTTAACGTAAGTAAACTACTGGAAAAAATTTTTTGCGTACTTGCTTTATCCTCCTATAGGACCAATTTTTAATTTTAATGTCTTTTGTCTTGTCTAATGGATCCAGTGCTCAATAATCACCAAAATTTGCTAATGAAAAGAATCAGAAATCGGATAAAAGGAATTGACTTTATATGAATATTTAAAGAACTTGAATACGTGTGTGCGTTTTTTAAAAAAATACCATTAGAATTGAACTCTTAAAATCCATTCCTTCAGGGTCAGAGCCCCCCAGCCCCCCCCCCCANCCCCAACCCCCCAAAAAATAATTTGAGTTACATAATAATTTTTTTTATTAATAAATTTTACAGATTTTATTATCACTTTTCACTTATTTAATTTTCAATTATTTTTGGGGCCACTGCTCTTGTTTGTTTTCATGTCAGCTTTTAAAATATTATTTCATTTATTTGATTGCCAGGAAACTTTGGATATTTTTTACTACAATGTCAACAAAGATTTGTGTCAGGCAGTGGCGTCACTAGGGGGGGTGCGGAGGGGGCGGGCCGCTCCGGGTGACACCATCATGGGGGTGACACCAACCCTAGTGACCCCTCTGGTGGCAGGATTGTTTTTAAAAGCTACCACTCATTGCCTTCTATGAATGTATTCTTTTATCTGAGATCGTTGTACCGCGCCACGGGTTAGCTAGTGGACCATAAAGAAAAAGTGTACAAAGTCTTAACTTAACTTGAAATTGTTTCAGTTTAAAAGATTCCTGTCTGACATTGAAATATAAACACAGACATCCAGTGAAGTGAGTTGGCTAAAAGCGCGAACAAATAATTTCATCTATATTCATTTGCGTTTTTTTTGTTTATTTATTTATTTATTTTTTTATAAATCATGAACGATTTTAAGAAGACATATTTTTAGAAATTACGTTTTTAATGTTACTGTTTTTAAAAAAATAAATAATGTTTTCTATAGCATGCTACATGTGTACTTATGTGTCCCAACCTGTTGAGGTTCGAGATGCCTTTCAACCTGATACTTACTTTAAAAAAACAAAAACCAATGACACACTTTTTGTTAGATAACCTAACACTTTTAATGGCTAAATATCATGGAACAGATTTTACACTAGAAACGCACTGACCGCAGAGTTCCGTCCCCTGATAGACATGGAAGCTCACTGGTCAACCAATGACACTTCCGGCTGGACAGAACGACAGCCCACTAGTCAGGTTGGGGTGGTCATTCGTAAACACATGGGCCAGCACTCCGTACAACAAAGAGTCCACGGAGTTGAGGTGACTCCTGGCCTGGAGTTCCGTCAAGCAGTAGTCGGCCCCGCAGATGTTCATCCCCCCGGAGTTTTCCCTCCCGTTTCGGTTCACCGCGAAGAAGACAGAAGCACCCACGGCAAGGTATTCCCTCTCGTCTGCCATGGCATACGACTGGAGGTTCCACTTGTGGGCAGCTTTGGCCGAGTTGTAGGCGTTCGTGACGCGCTGTTTGGTGGCGGGGTCAAGGCCGTACTGGTGGATGGTGTGGGTGTATTCGTGGGCGAGGATGTTCAGGTTGTGGTGGTAGGGATCCTGGGCCGTGCACAGAATGTTGTCGTCCAGGATGACTGCCCTCTGACCCCCGACCCCTGCAATGTCCTCGTACTTCCTTCCGTCAAATGTACACGTGTGAGCGCATGAGCCTAAAAATAGATGAGCCAGGTTTATTTATTTGAATTATAAGAACAAAAAAAATACTTGAATAAGAAAACAAAATTCTGTTAAGTGCTACATGCTCGAGATCTCTCAACATAAAACAGCCGTAGTTTGAAAGAAATGTCACAGAGCTACTATCTATTTTAGACATGACCCACGACGTAGCATACGCCGCAGACTCGTTCATAGTGCAAAGAAAGGGTGGAAAGAACGGACACAAAGTAAAACACGAATAAGTAAGAAAAGTCGGAATGATTCAGAACGAATTGTGAATTGAAATTCTTCTGTGGAATCCATTCGTTCATTGCAGTGTGAAATGCGGTTGTACATGTTTATCAGGATAATGCCATGGATGGATGGATGAATGGATAGATATAGATATATAGCGAATGTTTACTCCAGGCAAAACATTAACAAAGACATGCTAAGTGTAATAAATAAAAACATTCTTAAATTGACCATAATAAATTGAAGCTATTTATACTTAGAGGTTATAAATTAAATACACACGTATTAACGTCAAAATGAAAGCATGATTTTTAAATCCTTCTCTATTAACTTGAAGAAACTGTCGCTAATCTTTGGATCGACTTCTATTTTCAACCTACTTCCGGAATCCTGTCGAGCTGAAATTTTGATGATGAAACTATCAAAATTTCAGATCAATCGAATATTCTGTAATTAAATTAATGAATTTTTAAAAGATTATTTCTATGTATCTCTAAGCAACATGTAAATATTTATGCCCTTTCTGTTGTATCTTATTGAACACACTTTTAGTTATGTCTCATGTATAAAGGATTTTTAGTTTTAAAAAACTTTTGTTTTTAATTTTTTTTTAAATTAATGGTTTTTTAAAACCAGATTCCTAAAAAAAAACCTAGGGCTGGTAAAGATTAATTTAATTTTAATAATTTAATTTTACAAAATTAACCATTAATTGAAAATTAACCTTAACAATACGTTGTTTTTGTTTATGTTTATTATTATTATTTTTAGTTCTAATACCATGGTGTAACCACATACGAAGCACGCCCGAAATTAAGGAGCGATTGGCTAAAGTGATGAATATTTCATAATGACAGTCAACCCAGCATAGCTTAATAAACGCAATACAATTCCCAATTCGATAATAATAATAATTTTAGAGCTTATCTAGCGCGACACCCCAGCTACCATTTGGGCTTAAAGCGCTTTAGCCTACATACAAATGTATTCACATCCTTATTACACTAAAAGTATAACGAATGACATGATGGTACACTAAAGATCAGTTTATCAGTCGGATAAATGATTTAGGTTAATTTGTAAAGCAAAGTTTGAAAAGATGTGCTTTAAATGTCGGCTTAAAGAGGTAGAAATACTACGAATGTGTAGTGATAGAGAAGTTCATGGTTTGGGGGCATAATAAGAGAAAAACCTTTCGCAAAATGATTTAGTGCGCATATAAGAGAAGTGAAGCTGCACATGAAGAGAGTGCGAGAAAATGGAAAGAAGTTAAGTAAGGTAGGAAGGGTGTGAGTTGAAAATGAAGTTGAGGCAGAGCACGGGATGTTTGTAATTAATCCCTGCCTGTACAGGGAGCCAATGAAGTAAATGAAGAGGCAAAGTGATAAGGTCATAATTTTTGGCTTTAAGAACAAGCAGCTGATTTTTTAACCTTGGCAGTGTTTCGGTGAATTTTTTTGGTGAACCCGAAAGAAGAGTTGCAATAATCAATACGAAAAACCAGAGCATGGACTAGGATTTTCATTGCACTAACTGTTAGGTCTTGGTAGTGACAGACTGAGTGTGGTGGTCGAGTGGTAGCACGCTCCACTGTCGTACCGATGGTCACCAGTTCGAATCCACGCGAAGTCGAGGATTTGTTCCCGGGGCCTGAGGAGTCCCCGAGTCACCAAGCTCTGAATGGGTACCTAACTAGACAATAGTTAGGCGGCTGGGGTAATGCGTGGAACCCCTATAGCCATGGCCTGTGACCGCTGCATCACTAGCCAACAGATCATCTCTCATGGCCTGTGGACGCAATTATCTTCGGCATAGAAGGAGCGTCTGTATATCTAAGATATGATAGGCAAAGTGAGAGATGTGAGTGATGAAGTCATTTATATACATGTCGTAGGTCATCGTTTAATATCGCAGCCCTGCGTAAACCAGATTCCCAAAATAGTTTCATAAAATTAGATTTCTAAAACCCTTTTTTTTTCTTTTTTTTTTCTTTTTTTTTTTTCTTTCTAAAGAATAAAATAATTCAACTACTAAGTCCTTCAAGACTGCACTTAACACAAATCTTTTCAAAATTTAGTTTCCAAATTAATGAAACAACATTTCTTTTAACAATTAACGTAGCTGATGTATAACGTATTTTCATTTACGTAGTTAGTATGATATGAATGTTTATTTAATTAATATATGTATTGTTATCTCCATGTAAAGCGCTGTGAGCCCGGCTCCTAGCTGGGATACAGCGCTATATAAATTATCATTTTATTATTATTATTATTAATTATATATTTTTTAAAACTACCCCATATAAAAATGTCCCCAATGAGAACGTGTTCAAGATGTCCACACAGACCTGTACACGACGTGCCACAGTTTCCGTTGGCCAGGCTGTAGTACTCTGGGAAGACGATGAGTTTCTCCTGTGCCGTGAAGATCCCCACCGTGGACTTTTGGGCAACGTTCTGGAAGATGGCGGGCGGCATGTACCGGGTCATTCTGATCACGTAGTCCGCTGCGGCCGACAGGGCTGCGGGTGACGTGCGAGGGGAGCCGGCGATCTCCAGCTGCACCCTTGAGTGGTCCAGCGTGTGGGTGATGTGGCCCCCGGCCTCCACGTAGATGTACTTAAAGCCAGGGAGCTGACTGCCGGCCTTCACCCGGGGGAGCGTAGCCAGGAATTCATAGTCCGCAGCAGTTAAGAGGGCGGGAGAGAAGGGGTGAGATCCGTTGGAAAATGGTAAACAGTAGGTTCCTGGAGGGATTAAACACAGGAGTGGGTGGTGAGATGTCTATGATCTAGGAAAGTTAGTTTATCAACGAGTATTCAAAGATTTTTAAAATTCACAAAAGACACATATTCTATTTGTCAATCTTTTTTTAAAAAATGAAAATTGGTAAAGATATGCTACACCTTACATTTATACTGGAATGGGTTTTGGGGAGAAGTACGTTTTGATTAAATTTTGAAAACGCTGAATAAATTCTTGAACAAATTTTTAAATGAAGACAACATAATAACCTGCGACCAAGGACAGAAAGACTAGAGCCAACAATAAAGACAACAGAAGTACCTATATACGACCAAGGGCAGAAAGACTATAGCCAACAATAAAGACACCAGAATTACCTGCGACCTAGGACAGAAAGACTATAGCCAACAATAAAGACACCAGAATTACCTGCGACCTAGGACAGAAAGACTAGAGCCAACAATAAAGACAACAGAATTACCTGCGACCAAGGACAGAAAGACTAGAGCCAACAATAAAGACAACAGAATTACCTGCGACCTAGGACAGAAAGATTAGAGCCAACAATAAAGACAACATAATAACCTGCATGCGACCTAGGACAGAAAGACTAGAGCCAACAATAAAGACAACAGAATTACCTGCGACCAAGGACAGAAAGACTAGAGCCAACAATAAAGACAACATAATAACCTGCGACCTAGGACAGAAAGACTAGAGCCAACAATAAAGACAACAGAATTTCCTGCGACCTAGGACAGAAAGACTAGAGCCAACAATAAAGACAACAGAATTACCTGCGACCAAGGACAGAAAGACTAGAAACAACATCTTCAGCTCCACAGCGTTCAACCCCAACACACACGACTTCCAACAAACGACACGATTCTCCCGTGAGTGTAACCAACAAAAAACAGTAATGTTCACTGGATCCTTGTTCTACCTTATCTGTGCCTCGACCCCTTATCTTACATCTAATCAACGCAGTCCTTGCTATAATAAAAGTGGTCTTCGACTCTTATCTTTTGCTTTCATAATACAGATCTTTGTGAGTCATAATTGGAGTTGTGTATTTTAAGATCATGGCTTGGAGTCAAAAGGTACGTATTTCCGTGGTCCAAATAGATAACTTATTTCACCACATTTTACATCTCCTGTATCCTTGAGTGCAGTTGTTAAAAGTTTTATTGTGACTTTAACTTACTTTAAGCTTTGAAAGAAATTTAAGTCATGCTATTGATCTGAACTCTAACTTTACTCTTTCGACTTCATGTGTCACATACTATTGGAATCAAGGCTAAAATTTTGTGTAAGGTGTTTACAGATCGCGATTTGGAGTTGTTTTTTTTTTTAAATTATTTATAGTTTGTGGTACTTTTGCTTAACTATCATTTAAAACCCGTTAAGTGCCGTTAAATTATTGTCAGTTAACCGGTAGACATAATTTGTCTTCTCGCCTCTTCCTATATCAGTGAAATTTCCGAATATGATCTGCGACCTGGAAACGGTCCGCGGCTTCAGTGGCGTCCCTAGGGGGATGCGGCGGGGCGATCGCGGTGACACAATGGGGGGGGGGGTAACACCAAAATATAAAATTATGTATGTTCTGCTTATTTTGCACTGGAAAACTCGGAGGAGTTCTATGGGTTAAGTCGTGAGGGGGTGATATCATGAGCTACCGCCCCGGGCGACACCAACTCTAATGACGCCTATGCACGGCCTATCACAAACTGGGTGCCTCGTGTAAATTTTACTTCACATGAATACAGCAAAAACTTCCCTCCACACGAAGCATGTAAACAGTCCCTAACAAGTGCACCATGGCGGTAATTATTTTCAAAAGATGCAATATAAGATTTTAGCGTCTTTTATCGACTTGCAAATTATTTTTTTTTTTAAATATTTTTTTAAACGCTATTTAATATTAAGATTATTAAATTACGTATAACATGGAAAGTTACGTTAGTTTATGAAAATGCATTGATTTTTAAACGCTTTAAACTTAAAAGAAAAAAATTAAAAAGTAAATATATGTATATATATTCGGAGATACGTTTTATAATTATTTGAGATGTGGTCGTTTTTTTTTCCTCTGCTTTTATGCACAGACGCCAACTTGCAGACCTGCTGAGCTGATAAGATTTCGTGACGTGAATGTCCACCATGGAAAGCACAGCTTTGTTGACAGGTAGATTTTGTAAATCTTCTTAACCATGCGCCATATTGAATTTACTCAGGTGACACATTTTAACAAGGTATTCGCGCCTCTTTAACCCGGGATATCTTGGTGATGTTTTAAAGGTGTATGGTAAATAAATTAATGCATACAACCGAGATGCACTGGTGCTGACGGTATGTTCTCTGTCACAACTTCTTTTCTGACTCATGCCCTTCATATCTCAATGAACTTCTGTCGGTCTACTCACCCAGTTGTCAGCTACGCTCTTCCGCAGACACACGCATTTTCTCTGTTCATAAGACACACACAGAGGCGTTGTAACACCTTAGAATCGGGGCAGTTGCCAAGGGCGCCGAGAGTTTATCCTTCAATAATAAATTTATTCTGTATAATTTAATTTTTTCCATATTTCTCAAGAGCGCCAAAAATGAATTAGCAAAGGGCGCAGAAAATCCAATGACGCTTCTGGACACACACTAAAACATTTGGCGAAAGGTCTTTCACTTTTTGTGCCGTCAAACAATAGAATTCTCTACCATTACACATTGGCAGTATTCAAACTACCAAGTCCTTCAAACTGCACTTTAGACGCAACTTTTCTAAATGTATTTGAAACATTTATGAAACAGCATTTCTTTTAATGTTTAATGTAGCTGTAGTATAACGTGTGGTCCTTTATGTGGTTATTATGATTGAATATTTATTTAATTATTATATGCAAGTTATTATCTTCACGTAAAGCGATGTGAGCCCGGTTCCTTACAGGGACACAGCGCTATATAAATTACCAATTTGTTCTTATCATTATTATGTTAAAATTGCAACGTCTTGTTACAAATCTAATATCAATTCTATTGCTTCAATATGTCTTTTTAATGATACCAGCCATCCACCCTAACCATTAACGATTCGTCTCTCTCTACTTTAGTTTTGACAACGTTGTGGCACTCGGCGCCTTGGGTGGGATGTGTCTCTTTCTCCACCCGTCCCCTCACTGAGCAGGACTACCGCTACCTCCAGACCCTCCCCGCTGGAAGAGCAGGTACCCAACTACCGGGGTTCAAGTACCTCTATGTGGATGAGAACCGTCAAACGAATGACACGCTTGACCACTCCAGGGTCCAGCTAGAGATTGCCGGGTCGCCGGGAGTCAGTGACATTGCTCTTCAGGTGGCCGCGGATGACGTCATCAAGATGACGCAGTATATGCCAGATGACATATTCCGAACAGTGGCTGCCAGCTCGAGTTTGGGCATTTTCTCAGCTCATGAGAAGCTCATTGTATTCCCCGAATATGCTCACCTGGCCAACGGGGACTGTGGGGCGTCTTGTTCAGGTAATGTCAGTGTGCAGGTTTTGTAAGTGTGCAGGTAATGTCAATGTGTCGGGGCACCCCACCTGGCCAAAGGGGACTGTGGGGCGCCTTGTGCAGGTAATGTCAGTGTGCAGGTAATGTCAGTGTGCAGGGGCACCCGACCTGGCCAACGGGGACTGTGGGGCGTCTTGTGCAAGAAATGTTAGTAGTGTTTTTTAGTTGATTTGTCGATATGTTGTGTCGGTTGAGTCATTAGTGTTTAAATACTGTCACTTAGACCATTGGGACATACCGTATTGATGTGTCATTGGCTAGGTGCAGCCAAGTCGTAAATTCTTATTCATTACACAAAATTACAAAATCCTATTTTTTTTCAAGAAACGCTAAATGTTGGCAGTGAGGTTTTGTGCATGCTGGACTTAGTTTAAACATTTTTCATCCAGGACGCACTGGACGAAGAACTGTATATTTGGACACGTTTAACATTGAATCAGTATCGGTAATCTCTTCTAATTTAAATGAGAATCCTATATTATAAAAGCCTAATTTCTGTGCGGTCATCGATAACGATTGGTCCCTCAAACTCCTAAAGACTCCCACAGCCAATCAGAAAAAATAATAATAATTCACCATTCAACAAGTTTACGTGGACGTTCAATGCGAGTTATTTTTTTTACAGTATTTTTTTTCCAAGACTTTATTTTGAGCTGTGCGTTTTCAAAAATATTTTATTGTCAAACTACGGTGCGAACATTTTGGTGTACGTATATTAAATTGAGCTGTGGCTTTTTTTACGGGTTCTTTCTTTATTTTCAAGAAATGTAAAAAAAAATTCATTACAATTGTCACACGATGAAAGGGTTCCATTTTTTAACGTGTTAATGAAGTTGTGAATTTCGTTAAATGCTGTGTTGATAGTTAATTCTGATTATAATTCTGTAATTAGTGAAATTTTACGTGGGAAGCGATGGCCCAAGTCAAATATTTATAATATAGAGATAATTATAAACACAAATATAATTAAACGCTATTCCTGTTGTAATAAACTGAGGGGCAGCCGGATATCCGGTATGCTACCGGACAGGATATTGAGATTTTTCTCCACTATCTGGACTGGGCAAATACTTATAGCAGATCCTAAGAGTATCCGGATATCAGTGTAGTAAGGATTTTTTTGTGTCAAATTTAATTAATAAGTTTATAAACAAATACATAACAGATTTTTTTTTTACAAAAAACAGAAATGAGCGGTACACGTTGGAATTTATAGTCAGAAACTTTTTTTTACGGGTTATTTATTATAATTATAATGAATTGTATTTTTGATGTGATGTACATTTATGGCCGGTCGAGACGGCTTTTGGAGGGGATGTACAACATGCCACCGAAACGACGGCGGGACGTCCTTGGACAGGCTTTGTTGCTCGTAAATAATAAATTTCAAAAACTTTGATGACAAAACCCAGATCAAGTTTCGTCTCTGAATTTACTGGATGTGATTTTGATTTTTAAATAACTTAGTAATGGTGCGGATAAGATAAAACTAATTAGAAAGGCAGGGCCGGTCTTAGTAAATGCGGTGCCCCATGCGGGTCAGTGCGCGAAACGGATAGCGCGGGGCCCAGTTTGGGTAGTGATAACGAATTAATAAGGATAATGTAAGTGAAAATTAAGATAGGCGAGGCCTATGAAAGAGTGGGGCCCATTGCAGCTGCATAGGTTGCAGTGGCCTAAGACCGGCCCTGCTAAAAAATGATGTGAAATAAAATGTGTGGTGTTTTTTTTTTCCTTCCTGCCTCAGGGTCTTGTGCTCACACATGCTCAGCAGACGGCAGGAAATGGGAGAACGTGGCCGGGGTTGGCGGGAAAAGAGCCGTCATCCTGGAAGACAACATACTGTGCACGTCACAGGACCCGTACTACCACAACCTGAACGTCCTGGTCCACGAATACACACACACCATCCACGCCTACGGACTGGGCCCCCAGGTCCAGCACAACATTACCGCGGCGTATCACTCCGCGAAGGACTCCCACACCTGGACCGTGCCTTCTTACGCCATGAGCAACGAGAGGGAGTATTTCGCGGTGGCCACGACGGTCTTCTTCGCCGTCAACCACAACGGCCAAACGAACTCAGGGGGGATGAACTCCTGCGGGTCTGGCTACTGTACTACGGAAGCTCAAGGACGAGAACATCTGCTGCTGAAAGACCCGGCCTTGTACGAAGCTTTGTCTTACGTGTTCACAGACAACAACCCTGATCTGCACAGCGGACTGACGATATGTCCACATAACATCCCAGTTGTTGTTGGGTGATAGGTTTAATTTTCATGACAACATTTAAAAAGATAAATGTATTCAAATTTGGTTATGTTTGTATATTTTTTTTTAAAATTTGATGCAATGAGAGTTGAGACTGGTACGGAAGTTGAATGGTGAGAAAAAAGTCGAACATAACATAACTCGGCTTGGACAAAATGGCATTCGAAGCATTAGTTAGTTAAGTTAGCCATAATGAAATTTTTAAAAGTAAACTAAGGAGAATGGTTGGGGTAGGAATGTCAGATTCTACATTGTGTTCACTAATATTAAGATGTAATTTTACATTTAATTAATCCGCCCAAAGAATAAGGTTGATGAAAGGGGAAAATCATTAAACCTTAAACACTAGAGGATAGAAGAACCAAATTTTAATGTAAAGTAGTAATTATACATAAAGTAATATAATACAAAGATAACTTAATTAAAACCCTCAGAGAGACAAAGGGATAAACACACCTTTCCTATCCCGTATGCAAGAACAAACACATACACATTTTCGTTCTTCCCGTCTGGAATTCGTGCGTGGATGTGTTGCTTGAAGAAACCAGGAAAACCAACACTTTAAAAACATTTAAAACTCTAATAACCATGCAGGACTATTCACAAACCACAGACAAGTGTAGGACTCAATAATCTTCTGTATAGAAGTGCGTCTGTAACAGATAAGATAAAAATCATCAATTCATTTTTATAAGCTTGTAATATCTTTCATAGCTTTGCTAACTTTTAAAAGTGATTGATTAGGCTTTAAAAAAATAAATACCGATTTCAGCGTAATTCTCCTGAATTATAACAGTCCTATAGAATAAAAGGCAATTTTCTCTGCGGTCATCGATAGCGATTGGCCCCATAAACTCCTAAAGACTCCCACAGCCAATAAGAAAAAACATATTAAATCTCATTTTGAGAAACTTTACGCGGACGTTCAAGTGAGTAGCGAGTTAGTTTTTTGTGCAGTATTTTTTTTTCCAATACTTTAATTTGAGCGGTGGCTAGCAAAAATATTTTATTGTCAAACTACGATGCGCACGTCTACGTGTACGCATATTAAATTGAGCTGTGGCTTTTTTTTTCGGGTACTAGTCTACCATTAATTGATAGAAAGGTTTTAAAAAATGTTTAATTACAAATGACATACCATGCAAGGAATTATTTTTGTCAACGTGTAAACAGTGGCGTAGCTAGAGTTTTTGCCGCCCGGGGCGGACTCTAATATGCCGCCCTTTTAGGAGCCACCCATAAATGACGTCACGCACCGGGGGGGGGGGAAGAGGAGAGTCACACATGTGACGTCATTCAAAACGCGCAACTTTAAATAAAATTTTCACTTAAATATATAATTACCAACACTTTATTTAATGACGTTTTACGTGGTTTCATATGTATTACAATATAAGAGTGAGTGCAGCCTTACACTAAAAAAACAAATTACCAAAAAAAAAATTGTTTGAAACATGCCCATTTCAAAAGAAAATACGGCGTTTATGCAGGGAGGGGTTGTCGTTACATTGAGGAAGGGGTTTAAGTTTTCGTTTCGTAACTCCATGTGACAAGGGGGCAATGGGTAAAAAAATCAGCCAAAATCACATGACGTCATTTATGGACGACCCCTTAAGTCATTCATATGATGGTTTTTATAAATTAATAAACATGAATAATGAATTATAATTGAAACAATGTACATTGTAAGAGGTGGGGGAGAATTTTACCATAGCATGTCCTATTTATGTAAGTATTAAATAAAAGGGGTCTCTCATGAGATGATTTACCTATAAATACACATTTAATTTATAAAAATACAAGATAATTGTTTTGAAGGCCACAAGAAAGTTATTGTGGTCGAAGTTCCCTCCAAAGCCTCTAATGGAACAAAGCATATTCCAAATGTATGCCCTAAAACATTTACAATTAATATGCTTTTATTATTAAATATATGATTTTTTTTATAAACAAAGACAATGTATACATCAGTGGTTAAACACATTTTTCATTATTTATACATTTACTTACTTACCTAGCTTTCATAGCAGAAAAATCGTGCATAATGTTATCAAAATTTAAATTATTTGTAATATCTTATTCTATGGACAATTTTTGTAGTCTTAAATAACTTATTGTGGAGCGAATATAATATCTTTTTCAACTAGATACATTGATAGCAATTGTTGAAAAAACTCTTAGCCAAATTTTAATGTTGGGTAAAGAATTTTCCAATCTTTACTTTTGAATATATTTTAAAAGATCAAAGGGGATCTTTTTTTTTAAAAAACATAATGCCTCTTCTTGTAGTGTGGGTACAGCCGGGGCTGGTTTGGGCTACTGCAACCTATGCAGTCGGAGTAGGCCCAGCGCTTTCATAGGCCCAACCTATCTTAATTTTCACCAATAATCCTTATTAATACATTATCCCTACCCAAACTGGGGCCCCACGCAATCCTTTTCGCATAATAAGCTGCATAGTGCCCCGCAAATGCTAAGACCGCCCTGTAGAATGCCATGAAAACCTGAATCATTTCTCTTTCAATATGGAAAAATTCTTTATCATTGTAAATTTGATATTCAAATTCTTCATTTAGTAGGTAAGATGGTATTTTACACGAATATTTCTTTGCAAGGACATGTAACTCGTCAGCGCGTTCTTTTCTTTTCTTTTATGATTACATCTATGGATAAAAACATTTCTCGATGTACTTCTTGCTCGAAAAATAGAACCACATCTACTGAATTTTCCCCACTCATATTTTTCTCATTCTAGCCCGGTGTTCAATTGATATCTCCAACTCTCTGGAATCTGGTTACATACCAGAGCTGATGGAGGACTTTTCAACACTGCCCGTCTCCGAGCCAAGACCAAAACGACGGATGTCCTAATTCGAGAGCTACTATTTGCGGATGATGCTTCACTAACAGCACATACAGAATCTGGTTTGCAACAACTCGTGTCAAGCTTCTCCAATGCCTGCAAAGAATTTGGTCTGCAAATCAGCTTGAAAAAGACAAACATCATGGCCCAAGACACTCGACCTCCTCCTACCATAAATATCGTTAATGAAAACTTGGAGGTTGTGGAAAGCTTCACCTACTTGGGATCCAAGGTCTCAAATAAACTGTCCATTGATGAAGAAACAAATAGCAGAATTGGCAAGGCAGCTGCAACAATGGCTAAACTAAATAAGTGGGTCTGGCAAAACACCAAGCTAATGGAGAAAACCAAACTGTGCGTCTATCGAGCCTTTGTCATCAGTACACTACTATATGGGAGCGACACAAGGACCACTTATACTTCACAAGAGCGCAAGCTTAACAGCTTCCATTTGAGATGCCTGCGTCGCATCCTTGGTATTAAATGGCAAGACAAAGTACCTAATAGTGAGGTCCTAACGCGTGCCAATACCCATAGCATGTTCTCAATTGTTAGTGAAAGACGCCTGAGGTGGCTAGGACATGTCAAAAGAATGAGCCCCGGCCGCATCCCGAAGGACCTCCTATATGGTGAACTTGCTTCAGGAAAGAGGAAAACAGGTCGCCCACGCTTGCGATTTAAAGATGTCTGTCAAAGGGACATAAAAGCAGCCAAAATACATACAAGTGACTGGGAGTGTAAGGCAGAAGACTGATCTACGTGGCGCACAGTTGTCAAAGAGGGCGTCATAGTAGCCGATGAGCAAAGAATGGAGGAGGCTGCAGACAGAAGAGCTAGGAGAAAGGCCAAAACATTTGGAAGCACAGAACCCGTGTGTAAAAACTGTGGTAAAGACTGTCACTCAAGGATTGGACTGCACAGCCACTCGAGAAAATGAAACCCAACCCAACGGTGATGCACCATCGTCTCGCGAGACGGAAGGATGCCGGATACTGTAACAGCGTTCTGTATTAGTATAATAAAAATATTTTTGTTTCATGAAATGGGTTTGCATTAATTTAAAACAGGTACGAGTTCCCATAAATTGAGATATCATAGATTGCATTGAACTGAGTAAAATTCCAGCATCTGATCATGTTTTACTAGTTACTTCAGATGTCAATTTTTCATAAGTTAATAAGTTTCCTTACAATAACTTTATGAAACCTGAAAAGTAATCTTAATTAATACTTGTAAGTTAAACACAATATTTGAACCATCATGACTGTAGGTTCTTGTTAGCGCATCATTCTGCACATGTCGAAATTCCACGCAAAAATTGTCATGGCGATATTAATTGTACATATTTTCGAACCAGCGGTGCTGCGTTTTTTTTTTTCTTAATTTTTTTTAAAAAAAAAAAAAAAAAAAAAAAAAAAAAATTTACTTTTTTAAAAGCAATTTTACATTCATTAACGGTTTTGCGTAAGTTATAAAAACCACTGTGTAATACAACAAGTGTTGCACGAATCCGTTAATTAGGACTCAAAGTTAAGAATATTTTTGTTTCATCTGGGTTTTTTCCCCTTCAAAAGAGAAAGTTTTTTGTTTTTTTTTTGAAATGGCTTTAATTTTCAAATGCCCACAAAAGCAGCCCTATGAATGAGTGCCGCCCGGGGCAGACCACCCCTCCACCCCCCCCCCAGCTACGCCACTGCGTGTAGATGAAGTAGTTGTGAATTTTGTCAAATTATGTTGTGATTCATAATTCGTTATTTATCAATAATTATAATGATAATTCTTTAATTAGTGTGTGAATTTTACATAGAAAGAGATGGCCCAAGTCAAATATTTCTAATATAGAGTCATAGATATAATTATAAACACATTCATAATTAAATGCTATTCCTCTTGTCAGAATAAACTAGAAATGTCCAGATATCCTGGCATGCCTGATAACCTGACGGATAACGAGATTTTTGCGACTATCTGGATTCGGCAAATACTTGTCGCAGATACAAATATCAGATATCAGTGTAGTAAGAAACTCTTGAAATCAAATTAAATTAATATTAATAAATGAGTTTATAAACAAATGCATAAAAAGTAAATAACGATAAAACCAGAAATGAGCGGTACGCTTTCGGATTTATAGTCAAAAACTTTGCTCTACGGGTTATTTATTATAACTATAATGAATAGAATTTTTAACGTGATGTACATTTATTGCCGGTCGAGACGGCTGTTGGGGGGAGATATAACATGCCAACGAAACGATGGCGGAACGTCTTTGGGCGGGGTTTGTTGCTTGTTTCCAAATAATGATACAAAGAACACTGATATCATGAGGAAATATAGACAACAGCTCTCTGACCTTATACCAATACCGTACAGATAGCACAGTTGCTTGTCACATGATTTACTATTGTTATCAAAATGGCGGACGAAGCGAAAGCTCTTTCGCCGGTTTTACATGTTACTCCAACTATTAAACAGTTCTTAGAAAAAGTTTTAAAATGTAAATGCATATCAGAATCCTTGAAAAATGAGTGCAATTCAATTATTTCCCAAAGAACTGGCGAATTTTTAATTTCAACAAAGTGTATAAGAGAAGTATATAATACTCTTCTTAAGGAAGGTTAGTTAGTTAGTTAGCCTAGTTAAAGTTAAAACTAAAGACTAAAGTTAGTAAGTTAAATAAGTAAAAAGTAAAAGTACTGTTAGTCTGTAGAGTCTAATTAATTTAGTAATAAGTACTAAGTGAAATTGGTTGTAAAATCGTTACTAAAGCTACTAAGTTAGTATTACTAAGTGTAAGTCTAGCTTACCTGCCATTATTGAATTATGAATTCATTGTAAATTGTAGTTACAGACTGAGACTACAGTCTACAGTTTCAGTGACTATCATTTACATAATACTGTAATACTACAGTCTAGTCTACAGTACAGTCTACAGTGGACTACAGTCATGAGTCATAATAATAAGGATGTGGCTAGCGCTACGACAATTTTGTCGTAGCGGCAGACGACCCGGTCGGATGTTGCTAGCGTTACGAGATGTCGTAGCGCTAGTCAGGAAACTAGTGCTACGACATGTCGTAACAGCAGACGATCCGGTCGGATGTTGCTAGCGTTACGACATGTCGTAGCGCTAGTCAGGAAACTAGTGCTAC
>MUZC01002468.1:289376-305214 GCA_002072015.1 Radix auricularia | reverse complement strand
TCAGGGTTTACTCCCTTAGCCTTTCCCGCAAGGCAGCGGAGGATTTGTAGTCGGAGTTTCCTTCTCCTAGATGAACTACCAGCCAAGGTTTTTAACGAGCATCATCTACCCGTAAGGGTGCCAGCACCAGGATTCGAACCCGTGACCGATTTTTAAAATTTATTTTTAGAATTTTGGTGCCGCAGCGCACTAACACTTTGACCACCGCGCCCCCAAATGGGTTATATAGCAATTAATTCTGTGTTCTCTACTCTCCCTTTGATTTTAGGTTTAGATTTAGAATTTTTATTTGTTAATTTAGGGTTTGGTTTAGGTTTAGTTGTAATTGTGAATTTAGGGTTAGGTTTAGTTTTAGAATTTTATTAGTTGAATTTTCCATTATTATTTCTTTGGTACGCGGCATATCAACAAAGATGGCGGCCATGCTGAGTGGGAACGTTAAGTCGGATTTAACCTTATATTGTCAATTTTTAAAATCTTATATTTGCTTGTGAGCTGAAATAATTAAATTAAGTGGTGATAAAATAATAAAATAGACTTTCACTTAAAATAAAGAATTTTATCATAACAATAGGAAAATAATAGAATAGAGCATAAAATCTGTAATAGCTGAAATTGAAAATTTTGCAATTTTGAAATAAGAACGTAGATTGTGGTACTTAAACGTACAAACATACTAAGTACTATACAGTGCTGTTCAAATTTTATGTTAATCATTTTTTAAAAACTTTAATTATTGTGTCTTGGTGTTACGTTTCACATATTTCCTCAAAAGAAAGGACAATTTTTATGAAATGACAAAGAATTTACATGTAGTTTGGCCTAAATACTAAATACCCTGACCCTTAACCAAATTAGTTAAAACAAGAACTAGTAACAACTAGTAAAAATGGATAATTCAAGAAGGCTTACAAAAATAAAGTAAACTGTTCAAATTCAAATCATTTAGCTTTTTAATTTTCTGAAAATGGTTTCTTCAACTGCAATCTGTAAACATAAGTAGCAAAAATGTCACAATTATATAACAGTTTTTAATATAAATAATATGACATTAATATCGATTTGATTTACCATGACGGGAATAAGAATTATTGTTAAAATCCACATATGTACATATTGAGTATGATTTTTTGCTTCCATTTGTATTTAAAAAAACTTTTTTTATATTAATAACAGAATAATAATTGTAAAAACTATTTTTAATATTAAAAATATGTCCTTGGAATGCCCAATGATTCATAATTGGAAATGAACTGCAAAGGAAAAGTAATAAGTAAACGATAAATAATTTCAGAGGTTCTGCTATACTCCATAATTACCCAACTTAGCAAATATTTACACAGTGTATAAAGTATAAAGCATTCTTTTTTCTGTTATGGCATCTGTCTGTCTACGAAAGACGATAGATTTATCTTTACTATTTGCAGCTCATGGTGTGACTGATGAGACCAATCCTTGAGTGGCAGTCTCTTCTGCATGTCACACACACGAATGCAGTGGGTTAGTGTTGCCTGGCCTTTCTCCACAGTCTTTTTCCAACTACTTCTTCCCTAGTTTGCTCCTCTGCTCTTTGTGATCCTTCTTTCACTATAGCCCGCCATGTGGTCCTATCCTCAGCCAGGTTTTCCCAGTTTTTTATGTCAATGTTGGCTACTTTCATGTCTCTCCTGCATATGTCCCTGTATCTGAGACATGGCCAACCAACCGACCTTTTCCCTGTTGCCAGCTCCCTGTATAGCACACCTTTGGGTATGCGACCAGTTTGCATTCTCTTGACGTGTCCAAGCCAACAGAGGCGTCTTTGGCTTAGTTTGGCTGGAATGCTGCTCATGCTTGCTTGAGCCAGGTCCTCTGTGTTGGGGACTTTTTTCTCTGCCATTTGTATGGATGCTTAACTTCTACCCCCGCCCTGGCAATAACAACCTTGGACCACATTCTTTGTATATACAAATGTTTACCAATAAATCTTTGAATTTACAGAATTTATAAATTTATTAAAAGTATACACTTAATCAAGGTTAATTTTTGTTTTGCTATTGCTTTGACTAGATACACCCCCAGACAAAGGTTATTTTCTCGAACAAGAACCTGATGAGAAAGAAGACTTTGACCCTGGACCTCTAGGGAATCCCCTCCCACCACCAGATGTGGATCTGGACAAACTGAGAGGAGACAGAATTGGTGATACTGTCTACAGTGGTAAATGGTGCATTCAGACTGTCATGAAGTTAATGCAAGTGAGAAGTATTTTAAACATGTCTTTTAACAACGATGATCAATGTCTGCAATAGGCACTTTAAAATTTTTATTTCTTATAAAGTTAATTCATATCTGACCTGCTTTTTTGCCACTTATGGTTCTCGCCGTATTCATCTCTTGCTTGAGAGTGTAATTACTCTAATACAGTCCTTTCAAATAAACTTTAGAACCAATGCACTGTACAAATGTTTACAGCACTTCATTCTCATGTCAAGAATACTGTCTTATTCAAATAAATCTACAACACTTAATTCCACATCTTCCTCTATGATTGGAAAAAGACGGCTGACTCTGTGAATCCAAGATCGCCAACACATCTTGAGCTAACAAAAACACTTCGTTCATCTAAAATCTCACACATCTTGACCTTACAAAAACATTTTGTTCATCTAAAATCTCATCTTGAGCTAACAAAAACACTTTGTTCATCTACAATCTCACACATCTTGAGCTAACAAAAACACTTTGTTCATCTACAATCTCACACATCTTGAACTTACAAAAACATTTTGTTCATCTAACATTTCACTAATCTTCAGTCCATTGCTCTCTCTAACCAAATTGCAGATAATCCTGAATAACTTTTCACAGAAACTGACCAACTCACTGCTGAACATACAACAAATAACTTGCTTAAATGTTGTAAAAACAGTAAAATTAATGAACACATAGAAATCTATGTGGAACAAGACCAAGACAGATTAATATGTGGCATCAGTGTTGATAAAGATACACATTTATTGAAATTTACCATTATGAAATCCCATTACAAAATCACACACTCACAAACTAAACAAAGTCATGTATTTCTGTGTGGTTAAGAGGGCTTATGGGGAGGTGGTGATGAGAATTTTGAGTTTTCAAATTATTTTTCCTGCATCCAATGTTTAAGTTTTCTAACATACTTAAATAATAGAAATAAGTGTTAGTGTTAAAAGATTTACAATTACAATGCCAGAAAAGAAGAGCATCTTATTTATTTATCTTTCAGAGTAATGTCGTGAAGAAAACAGAAGTTGAAGATGAGCGAGAGGAAAAGCCTGAATTGGTAGACATGGATGAGGAATTACAGAATGAAGTAGGAGTATTGTGGGATATGACTAGTAATGTAGTAAGTTTTCAATTACTTTTTTAGTTCACTTTTTTTTTTCCCTTGAACATATAGGAATTTTTATAAAAATATTTTGAAGGGCACTCACTTTGACTGTGACACACAATTTAGTAACTAGTAATACATTTCTTCAATTAGTCTTGGTTATAGTAAGCTCCTGTCTATGCTTCAAAAAACCTCCTTAAATGTGTTTTCAGTTGTAAGCACAACTTAATGATCGTGCGTTAAGACTATGTAGCTGTGATATGTCACCTGTTTTAAAGGGGAGGTGGGGTTTATGTAGCTGTGATATGCCACCTGTTTTGAAGGGGAGGTGGGGCTTATGTAGCTGTGATATGCCACCTGTTTTGAAGGGGTTTGAAGGGGAGGTGGGGCTTATGTAGCTGTGATATGCCACCTGTTTTGAAGGGGAGGTGGGGCTTATGTAGCTGTGATATGCCACCGGTTTTGAAGGGGAGGTGGGGTTTATGTAGCTGTGATATGTCACCTGTTTTAAAGGGGAGTTGGGGTTTATGTAACTGATGTCTCTTCTAAAGGATATATGTGGCTTGTCTTAAGTGCTGTCACTAGTTGTAAAGAGTAGATCTGGTCTAGGCAACTGTTATGTCACCAGTTGTAAAGAGTAGATCTGATCCAGGCAACTGTTATGTCACTTGTAAAGAGTAGATCTGGTCTAGGCAACTGTTATGTCACTTGCTGTAAGAAGGACAATATTATATTCTTAAGATGCCGGTAGGGCTTATTTAAAATTGACTTTAACATATTTTCAGTAGGTTTATTCTTAATAAAAAATTTGTGATATAATAAATTCCTGTTATTGTTATTGATAAAGAATTGTAGTAATGAGTGCAATTTTTGTTTCAGGAAGTATGTCAATACCTTCATTCTATTGGTGCATTTGAAAGCATCTGTTATGTGATCACAAACTCTAGGTGTCCAAGGGCCTCTGTAAGTTTGAGTCTGTTGGTCAATCTTATATTTTAAAAGTTTGGGAAATTTTACAAGCCCTTTATTCACTGGTTTAATTGAAGCTTTGCTGTATTTAATTGCTGGAATATGAAAATAAACATAGTTTAAAGAAGAGGATCCTGAAATATTTTTTTATAAAACCAGTCTAAATACTTAAATTGTTCAAGTTAATATGTAATATGTAGGATGATTCTTATTGAAAAAGTATAAAATTGTTTTGTTAATAAAATAGTATTTTTGTCTTCAGGAAATGTGTGTAGGAATGCTTGCAAACGTGATAACGCACACAGATCTCTGGGATATACTGAAAGAAGATGCAAATTTATTGTAAGTTCTAGAGCGGCAGCTGGTAAAAAAAAAAATTAATATAATTTTACCTTCTGCATCCTTAAAATTAATTTGACCTGACAAGTCAGTGTGACATAGATGATCCAAACTACTGGGAATAATTTCTTATTTTGAATAGATTTTTTCACAACAAATTTTGACAGTGAACAGGAGAAGTTTTTCAAAGGATTCATCGGAAATGTCTCTTTTATTTTAAATAATTTTACAAAACTACATGAAAGACATTGGTGGACAGTCTAGATTGAGGTAAATATCACCTGAAAACACCTGCTCTATTTCAGTGTCCTGCTTATTGAGCTGTTGACTAACACAGATCAGCCTGTGCTTCTAGAGGTAACAAGGTAAGCAAATGGTTAGCTAAACCTGACATTGTTTCAAGGTGATAATTGTCCAATTATCTTTGACTTTGATCTAAATATGCCTCCTATCCTTGCCTTTGATCTAAATATGCTTCATATCCTGGCCTTTGATCTAAATATGTCCTCTATACTTGCCTTTGATCTAAATATGCCTCCTATCCTTGACTTTTTTATTCTTTGAAGTTAAGAATATTTTATACCTGTAATTTACTCTACAAGTGTTCCTAACAGTCTTGTGTCAAAGTTATTCTAACTGAGAATCTTGTCTTAGTTATTATAAATATTTGTTGATGTGCTGATAATGGTCGTGTGCAATGTTATAATATCTTCCCTCTCTAAAAGTTGGCCCATCTCACCTGTGAATGTTCTCTTGTTTCATTCTCCACAATACAGATTCTTCAACACAGCTATGTGCCACCAGGACAATGGATTCTGTTACTCCAGGCTGTGTGAAAGTGGACGACAGGTGACCAGTGAATTGGTCAGAATACTCTCTGGCTCAACTAATGGTGAGTGAGGAAAAACTTTTCATTGCACACATTGCAAATACGAGGGTATAGGCATAATGAGTACATTACACAGAGTACCTGGGGCACACATATAGTACTATGTGACATATTGCCAATATGAAGATATGGGCATAGCTGTTAATGAGTACATTACACAGAGTACCTGGGGCACGCATATACAACTATGTGACATATTGCCAATATGAAGATATGGGCATAGCTGTTAATGAGTACATTACACAGAGTACCTGGGGCACGCATATAGTACTATGTGACATATGTCCGTAGTAGTTTTGATAGAAGTAACCATGGTCCACAAATTAAATTTCAGATATTGAAATGTAATGTTTTAAGTGGCTAAACTTGATAAGGGTAGAACTTTCTTTAACCCTAACAAATAAAATAATTTAAAAAGTGTTATTTATTCAAATCTAAAAATTATAAGTATTTATCACTAATAGAGTTATATTACTTATCATGACGTATCTTCATTGGCTTCAGAAGCTTTTACCATTCTAAGAAATTGAAAGGAATTCTGTAACTTTAAAACAATCTAGCTGTTGGTTTTCATTATTTAAATTAAATACTGTTTGACACACCCTTCTACTGACTAGGGTCTAATTAAATCAATGTCACTAGCAAACCTATTACACATAATTGTGTTTATGTCTTCTGCAAGGAAGTAATGAAAAAAAAAATCTCTTTGTTTTGACAAACACAAATGATGTTTCCCAATGAGACTAATACAAATGATGTTTCCCAATGAGGCTTATATAAATGATGTTTCCCAATGAGACTTATACAAATGATGTTTCCCAATGAGACTAATACAAATGATGCTTCCCAATGAGGCTTATATAAATGATGTTTCCCAATGAGACTTATACAAATGATGTTTCCCCAATGAGACTAATACAAATGATGTTTCCCAATGAGACTTATATAAATGATGTTTCCCAATGAGGCTAATACAAATAATGAGACTTATACAAATGATGTTTCCCCAATGAGGCTAATACAAATGATGTTTCCCCAATGAGGCTAATACAAATGATGTTTCCCAATGAGGCTTATACAAATGATGTTTCCCAATAAGGCTTATATAAATGATGTTTCCCAATGAGACTTATACAAATGATGTTTCCCCAATGAGACTAGTACAAATGATGTTTCCCCAATGAGACTAATACAAATTGATATGTTTACTTTGCCCAGTTGAACATACTTTCCCATTATACTAATTCATATAGTGAATTTTTTTGACTCTAGTAATTCTGTATCTTTGTAACATTTACTTCGGTGAGAAAAATACAATTGTATTAATACCATCAACTTGTTTTGTTTAAAAATTCACCTGGCTGTCAATGTGATTGCTCTAATCTCTTATCAGTTAGTCCATTTGAAACCTACTTTATGATGAACCTTTAATAATATTATTGTCTTGTCAGGGCCTCAGTAGTTGTTGTTAGTTAATAAATCCCGCCCACCCCAGTTTTTGAGTGACAGAATTCAGCCAAGGCTATCCAACCAGATAAGAATTGCTATTTGGCTTTATATTACACCATGCTAGTTTCTTATTAATTCTATTATGGTCCCTTATGTCAGATGTAATAAGGGCCCATCTTGGCTGATAACTCTTTTAAGTTTCTAAACAATTTTTAAGACTTCACATGTTTGCGATTCCTTAAATTAGACACCCTATGTTTGTGGCCATTACATTTTTTAATACTTCCTTTCCCCAGGGAGATTCATCATTTTTGTGACATTCCTATGATACTTAAGATTTAGTGATACCATATTTTGAAACTGTGGAACCAAAGTATTAAAAAATAATATTACTGAGAATTGAATTCAGTAAGTTCATTAAAATTTCAATAATTTTACCATGGGCTATCACATGGATTATATATACTAAGGTGAAAAAATAGTTTATCATATCAGTGATCGTACCAGGACCCACTAACCAATATTTGAATATCTGCAGCCCGTCTTATCATCTTGATTATGTGAGCATGCAGGTCAAGGTCAACATGTCACTATTTTGTGGCACCTATTGCCAGACAGTAATCACTGTCCTCCTTTCATTTTGATATAATAGAAACACTGTAATAACTTTGGTCAAATAACATTTGAGAAATGCCAGTCACTGTTTTGTTCTAGTCTGATATCAATGCAGTGTTAATGACTGGAATTTTTAAATATTTTGGTTTGTAAACTATTTCAGCAAATTGAATATAAGTGAATTTTATAACTAAAATCTCAGTTGTTTTTTCCCAATGTAGAGAAATCAATATGTTATCTCATTTTCCTTCAATCAATGGTTTTTCAATTCTTGTATAATCAATATAATTTTGATATACCTCTTCAAGTAATGTTCTTGTATGAAAGGGCAGCCTATTGAAAAGGACACGTCAAGATTATTTTTTAATTTATTATTTTGGAACCTACATAAAGTTATTTTAATCCCATTATTAAAACCTGTTGTTATAAGAAATATGACTACCATTTTTTGCTTAATTCCTTCCGTTTTGATAACGCACTTTCATTTTTACCCCTATCTCCAAATCAAATTATTATAAGTAGGGCTGCGGAAATTAACTATTGATTTCTTGATTAATCCTTCAAACTTCTATCAATTAAATATCGATTAAAATTATTTTAATCGATAAAAATTTAAGAAAATATTTATAATAAACAATGTTTTAAAAATATTTAACAAGCAATATGATAGTCCAGATCACAGGATCTGTATCGCTGAGGAACATAGTACAACAGTCCATAAAGTTCAAAATATTATTTTTCTATGTCTATAAGTTACGGGAAAAACTCAATAAGACAAAAAAAAATCTCAATTACCCTTGAGATGTTTGGCTTTCATCGAAATTAACAATTAATTCATGAAATTAATAGTTAATTTTTCAAAAGTTAACTGTTAACTTTAAATTAATCGTTACCAGCCCTAATTATAAGTAAATTATTCCTACTGAAAAAAACTATTTTATTTATATAAATCATAATGCTGATATGCAAACTGTAACAAAATGACATAATATACATATTAACATTTAATTTTTGAAAATTGTTTGGTTCACAAAAGAGAGCATAAAGTAATTCAGGAGATTGAATAAATGTATTGGGATTTCAAATCATGACAAGAGTTAAAAGTACAAAATTAATTAGCAGTTCATTACAACAACTGAATTTCCTACAAAAGATCCTAGTCAACAATAAATGTGTAACGATTCAGTCAGTGTCCTGTTTGTAAATATGACATTTATGTAAATAATTCCATGGCAAATACACTGACTAGTGTATAGACAATACTACTTGACACACCCCTCTACTGACTAGTGTATAGACAATACTATTTGACACACCCCTCTACTGACTAGTGTATGGACAATACTATTTGACACACCCCCTCTACTGACTAGTGTATATACAATACTATTTGACACACCCCTCTACTGACTAGTGTATATACAATACTATTTGACACACCCCTCTACTGACTAGTGTATGGACAATACTATTTGACATACCCCCTCTACTGACTTGTGTATGGACAATACTATTTGACACACCCCTCTACTGACTAGTGTATATACAATACTATTTGACACACCCCCTCTACTGACTAGTGTATAGACAATACTATTTGACACACCCCTCTACTGACTAGTGTATAGACAATACTATTTGACACACCCCTCTACTGACTAGTGTATATACTATTTGACACACCCCTCTACTGACTAGTGTATAGCCAATACTACTTGACACACTCCTCTACTGACTAGTGTATAGACAATACTATTTGACACACCCCTCTACTGACTAGTGTATATACTATTTGACACACCCCTCTACTGACTAGTGTATATACTATTTGACACACCCCTCTACTGACTAGTGTATAGACTATTTGACACACCTCACTACAGACTAGTGTATAGACTATTTGACACACTTCTCTACAGACTAGTGTATATACAATACTACTTGACACACCCCTCTACTGACTAGTGTATGGACAATACTATTTGACACACCCCTCTGCTGACTAGTATATATAAAATACTATTTGACACACCCCTCTACTGACTAGTGTATAGACAATACTATTTGACACACCCCTCTGCTGACTAGTATATATAAAATACTATTTGACACACCCCTCTGCCTCTACTGACTAGTGTATGGACAATACTATTTGACACACCCCTCTACTGACTAGTGTATATACAATACTATTTGACACACCCCTCTGCTGACTAGTATATATAAAATACTATTTGACACACCCCTCTGCCTCTACTGACTAGTGTATGGACAATACTATTTGACACACCCTCCCGTGATTGATGTGCAATAAAAAAAAACGGTTATACAGTTTTGACTTTATCTGGACTATATCTTTAAAATTGTTCAAGTAGGACACTAGTACAAGCAGTTCGAGGTCATAATGTAAGGACATCTCGGTCAGAGTTTGGTGAATAATCTCTAACACACAATGTACAAAGGCAATAAAAAAAATTCTATTGGATGAGTTTGCAGAATGCAGCAGCTTATGTGGGAATGTTTAGCTTGTGTGTATGAAATTTATAGCAGATTATGTGGGAATGTTTAGTTTGTGTGTATGAAATTTGTAGCAGATTATGTGGGAATGTTTAGTTTGTGTGTATGAAATTTGTAGCAGATTATGTGGGGATGTTTGTTGAGTTGAGCCTTCTCGTCCATGAGGGACATCCACCGATCATCGCCGGCGTCTGCACTTCCTCCTAGGACATAGGCCACCTACAAGAGCTCTCCAGGCATCTCTATCCTGGGCCATTTTCTCCAGGATCTTCCATTCATGGCCAATCCTCTTGATGTCTGCCTCCAATTCTCGGCGCCAGGTGTTTCTTGGGCGGCCTCTTTTCCGTATGTGGGAATGTTTAGTTTGTGTGTATGAAATTTGTAGCAGATTATGTGGGGATTTTTAGTGTGTTGGAAGTATGTAACATTTTATGAATGTCATTTTTTTCTTTTCGCTGTTTAAACTGTCGTTCCCTTTCACTCTGAGACCCATTATTATTCACTTCCTTCCCATTCTTTTATCAGACAATTAACTTTAAAACTTTTCAAAATATTTTGTTCCATTGTTCCACTTGTTCCACTTGTCTCCAAGTCTTCAAGTATTCCATACTAGTGATTGACTTTTTTCAATGACCTCCCTATCTACTGTAATAGCGACTTAGTTAAGCCACTTGTTGTTGGGTAAACATTCTAAAATTGTGCCTCTCATTCAGCTAGAATTTCAAATATTTTCTTTGTCTTATCTACAGTTTTCTTCTTGTAATATCTGAGTTCTCTTCAAGTTAGTTTACCTTTGAATGCCCTAATTTTTATATTTAAAATTATTTTCTTTATTTCTCATTTGTGTAATTTCTTTAGGCAACTATAATTATTTCAAGATGTTTCCCTGTTATTTCCAGATGGCCTTGACTTTATATTAATGTGAAATCGAAAAACATTTTGGAAAAACTTTCTATTTTGTCCACTTTATTTCTAAAAAAAAAAAAAATAGGAAAAAAAAAAAGAAGCTAAAATATTATCTTAAAATATTTATGTTTGAATGGTTAAAGATGTGCTTTTATGTGACTTTGTTGGGCAGTAAATCTGGGAGATTTCACGTGACTTTAAGTTGTTACATATTCATTTGAATGGAAGAGATTTTGTTAAAATATCCCCCCCAACTCTCCTAGTAATGTTAATGTTATTGTTAGTCAATATTGATGTGAATGTTAGTTTCTTCTTTTTTTTATCCTAGTAAAAAGTCTTTTAAACAATTTAAGCAATCCTCTCTGTAAAAAAACATTTAAATTAGATAAGTATACATTATTGTGCTTATAAAAGAATGTTTTAAAAAAAAACAAAAAAAAATTCTCTTTATCCATCGGTTACAGTCCCCAGTTATTTGTTGACCAATCCTATAGAATCTTCAACCATGTCTGTTTTATCAAGAAATTATTTTTGCAAAAATCACACCTACTAAGGTTATCAGTATTTTATCTCCAGATTTTTGTTCTCTGTTGATGTCAAAAGATGAAGAAGTGGTTAATTGATTTCTAGGATGAGATATGCTTAACTGAACTATGCCTGCCTGTTCTTGAACAGCTTTAGCCATTCTTTAACTGAACTATGCCTGCCTGTTCTTGAACAGCTTTAGCCACTTCACTTAACATCTGCATTACTTAAATTTATATTGAGGAGTCTAAAAAGAAACCAATAGAATGTTTATGATGTTAATTTTAGACTTGCAATTTATGAAAGTTTTATTTAGAACCAACTTTTGCAGATTTATTATCGAGCTATTGGATACTTATTAATCCAGTGTGTGGACTTTTAAATAAGGGGTACGTTTTGTACACATCTGCCACATAAACCCTCACCTCTCCCCCATACATCTTGTACACATCTGCCACATAAACCCTCCCCTCTCCCCCCACACATCTTGTACACATCTACCAGACAGCCCCTCTCACCCCACACATCTTGTACAAATCTACCAGACAGCCCCTCTCACCCGACACATCTACCAGACAGCCCCTCTCACCCGACACATCTACCAGACAGCCCCTCTCACCCACACATCTACCAGACAGCCCCTCTCACCCCACACATCTTGTACACATCTACCAGACAGCCCCTCTCACTCCACACATCTACCAGACAGCCCCTTTCACCTCATGCATCTTGTACACATCTATCAGACATCCCCTCTCACCCCACACATCTACCAAACAGCCCCTCTCACACCACACATCTACCAGACAGCCCCTCTCACCCACACATCTACCAGACTGCCCCTCTCACCCCACACATCTTTTACACATCTACCCATCTGACACATCGTGGCACAGTAGCCTTTTTGGCACTCATCTTAAGAGGTCTTGTTACAGTCTGGATTAAGGCACCCTTCCGATGTTTGGAAGGCAATCAATGACTCATGGTTGAGCCTTGTGATCGCTTCTTTACATGTTACAGGAAATCTTATCTAGTTAGTGACAGTAAACCAAGTGGAATTCAGCAAAACATGTGATAAGATTAAAATTGGTTTGAAGCTGTCAGCTGACTGTAGAAAGTTGTTTGCCTTTAATCATCTGTTTATTGGTGAAAGAATCGGATCAAATATGTACATCTGGAAGTTAGAGGACATTCCTGTATAGAAGGAGAATTTTATTTTATGGTTCAAGTTCAATAACTAAATTAAAAAAAAAATAATGAAAATTTTATTTTTAAATGTAAGTCATGAGATCAGAAAAAGGACACACTGCCAAAGGCTAAAGTTGACTTGTCAGTGTGGGTAATGGATTGGGTTGACAATACACCACCTCAGATTGGAGTGACTTGTCAGTGTGGCTAATAGATTGGGTAGACAATATACACCACCTCAGATTGGAGTGACTTGTCAGTGTGGCTAATATATTGGGTAGACAATATACACCACCTCAGATTGGAGTGACTAGTCAGTGTGGCTAATAGATTGGGTAGACAATATACACCAACTCAGATTGGAGTGACTTGTCAGTGTGGCTAATAGATTGGGTAGACAATATACACCACCTCAGATTGGAGTGACTTTGACTTGTCAGTGTGGCTAATAGATTGGGTAGACAATATACACCACCTCAGATTGGAGTGACTTGTCAGTGTGGCTAATAGATTGGGGTTATGATATCTCCGATAATGTTAAATGTGCCACTTTGAGCTTGGTGATATAACTGTTAAGTAAAGTCATTTCTTAACTCTCGTATTATCACGGTGCTCTGATGTTCAAAACTGAATTTTAAGAAGGAAAAAAAAAGAGTATTTTAGACCTCTTTTAGTGTGTTCTTATTGTCTGTCAACACCCTCTTTGGATCAATTTACCTTAAATATGTTATTAACTTAAAATTTTGCTTTGAATTGGATAAAACACATATCCCTGGATATGTAACAACGTACAGTTGTTTATTTAAATAGGTCAAATTAAGCTCTAGGACATCAGCCCTGGCCTTGACCCTCTTATCTAATACTTTTGTGTGAGGACATTGTTGACTTGTAGTTTCCTGTTATTTTAACTGCTTACTCTCACATGCTTTACGTTAACGATACTCCAAGCTCATTCTTTTATTTCTCTCTAATTATATTAAATCAATTTTTTTTTGAAGTTCAGCTTAACAGATCAAAGCTCAATTAATGCCTTTATTTGGCGGTAGTGGACTAAACTGACAAAATATTCAATTTTAGCTCTGGAGGTACAGCTTAGTGTCAATGGAACAAAGATTAATTGTGATCACAAGGGATTTACTGAATCACATTTTTAATGCTACCATGCTCTGAAATAATTTTTGTTATAAGTTTTCTCACAATCCCCCTACACATTTCAAGCTAGGAACTTATGTTGGAAAACACCTTTAAGAACATGAGTTGAAAAATGTGAACTATTAATAGCTAATCAAGGGATGTATTTAGTCAACAATAGCCACCTGCTTTATCAGATGTTAACCCCAATATTATTGTATCAAGTGACGATCTGCTCTGTAAACAACATTCATTATTCTTTTAGGTAGGAATCAGTGGTCCCCAGATGTTGTTTTCTGGAGTTGAATAAAGAGCACGTAATGATGTTTTTGTTCTGACCGGCGTGAGAATGTGTTGTAATCATGGCTGTAAAAAATTAGATAGTTCACCATCTTTAAAAAGGGATATTTATATTTATATCGAAATGAGGGTGATTGAAAAAAATTGAAAGTTAAGGACTTTTAAGTCTCTATAAATTGGGCTGGTCAAAGGGGGATAATGCAAATAAAAACTCTTTACAAAATAATGCACTTACTTCCTTTTATTTCAATTTCAATTTATTTATTTATTTTTTAATGAATACATTTGGAAAAGGGAAAATTTACCAGTATATAAATCAATTCAACATTATCTATGTGTAATTAATTTAAATAAATTTTTGCATATAAAATCAGGAAAGCAACGGATAATTGTTTAGATTATTAGTAACTGAGAAATCACCGTGAAATAAACAAACCAATGAAACTAACCAATGAGCTAATAATATGCAGTCAAATTGAATTTGATTCTGCTTGTAGCTCTTGTGAGTTTTTTTCTTATTGTCTTTGATGGTATTAGTATGTCAAGAAATTTCTCTTCTCTATAGGTTTGTTGAAATGGATAAAAAACAAAAACAAACTGTCGTTAATGAAAAATAATTATAATAATTGTCTTCCTGAATCATTTAATTCTGTCATAATCATTTTATTTGTCAAACATAATCATAATAATATCCCACAAAGATCAGAAAATCATTAGTTCTGTGAGATATGAAATTAATCTGTTTGGAGTCACCTTCCTATCTCGGTTTTTTTTCCACTTTTAAAAATGTATATGTAAATTGCATAATTTGTTCCAAGCCCACTTTAAATTATATTATAAAACTAAAATACACTGCACTGTGTTCAGCAACGATCTTCAAACTAGGGCCCGCGGGCCAGATGCGGCCCGCAAGACCCACTCATCCAGCCCCTGTAGACCCAGTGGCGTAGCTAGGGGGGGGGGCGGAGGGGGCGGTCCGCCCCGGGCGGCACTCATTCAAAGGGCGGCACTTGTGGGCATTTGAAAAATAAACCCAGACATTCTGAAAACCGGCCCTTTCTTTTGAAGGGGGAAACCCATAGTGAAACAAAAACATCTCAATTTTAGGTTAAAATTAACGGATTCGTGCAACATTTGTTTGATTACATATTGGTTGTTATAACTAACGCAGAACAGTTTAAAAATTTAAAATCGCTCAAAAAAGTTAACTATATGTTTGCAAAATTAAGCGGTATACGTCACAGATGGCGCTTTTATAAGAAAACTGCAAAAAAAAACAGCAACACATCACCGCTGGTCCGAATATATGTTGTATTATTATCGCACGAAAGTTTTAGGGTGGAATTTCTACATTCGCAGAATGATGACCTAACAAGGATCTACATGACATAGTGGTTCAAATATTGTGTTTAAATTGCAAGAAGTAAAATATATTATTGTTTCAGGTTTTATAAAATTATTGTAAGGCAACTTATTAAAAATTAAATTTACTTTGATTTCATTGCATTAAATTAACACATATAGCTTGTATTTTTCATTAATATACGGTTATTCATTAAAAATGAACGATTTTTCATTAAAAACGAACGATTATTTATTTCTCCGTTAATAAACACCACAATAACATAAATAATTCAGAAAAAGACATACTTAAA
>MUZC01002468.1:266719-277318 GCA_002072015.1 Radix auricularia | reverse complement strand
TGGTTGACACTAGAACAGTTGGTTGACACTAGAACAGCTGGTTACACTAGAACTGCTGGTTGACACTAGAACTGCTGGTTGACACTAGAACTGCTGGTTACACTAGAACAGCTGGTTGACACTAGAACAGTTGGTTGACACTAGAACAGCTGGTTGACACTAGAACAGTTGATTGACACTAGAACAGCTGGTTGACACTATAACAGCTGTTTGACATTAAAACAGCTGGTTGACACTTGAAAAGCTGGTTGACACTAGAACAGCTGGTTGACATTAAAACAGCTGGTTGACACTAGAACATTGGTTGACACTCGAACAGCTGGTTGACATTAAAACAGCTGGTTGACAATAGAACAGCTGGTTGACACTAGTAAATTGAATGACACTAGAACAATGGTTGACACTCGAACAGCTGGTTGACACTCGAACAGCTGATTGACACTCAAACAGCTGGTTGACACTAGAACAGCTGGTTGACATTAAAACAGCTGGTCGACACTAGAACAGCTGGTTGACACTAGAACATTGGTTGACACTCGAACAGCTGGTTGACATTAAAACAGCTGGTTGACATTAAAACAGCTGGTTGACAATAGAACAGCCGGTTGACACTAGAACAGCTGGTTGACACTAGAACATTGGTTGACACTAGAACATTGGTTGACACTCGAACAGCTGGTTGACACTAGAACAGCTGGTTGACACTAGAACAGCTGGTTGACACTAGAACAGCTGGTTGACATTAAAACAGCTGGTTGACACTAGAACAGCTGGTTGACACTAGAACATTGGTTGACACTCGAACAGCTGGTTGACACTAGAACAGCTGGTTGACACTCGAACAGCTGGTTGACACTCAAACAGCTGGTTGACACTAGAACAGCTGGTTGACACTAGAAAATTTGTTGACACTAGAACAGCTGGTTAAACTAGAACAGCTGGCTGACACTGAAAATCCTACATGTGGAAGAAATCAGCAGTCCCGAGCCTGCGCTCTTCATGGGGCTTCCCGGAAAACCCCCTCAGCCCTCTGGCCCCCTAAGGGACGTAAAGACTGAGAAGCCACACGGAGCGGTCGCTGCTACAAGCGGCCACCTGGGCGTCCAGGGCACTGGGCCGAAAACGCCTCCCACTAAAGTGTGCCTCCCGAGGGAGGTGTGGAATTTCCCTACTGTGACTCGCTATCAACATAGTATCACTTTGGCGCCACCACGGCAAAGCTTACGAGTCCATATAGTTTAGATCGCCGCAAAGCGTGGGGATCATCACTGACCTAACTAGGGTTTAAACCCCACCGGAAGGTTTCCTCAGAGCTAGCGACCAAAAGCGTTTCCTAGCGGTACCTTTTGCTATTCCGTACTAGAACAGTTGGCTGATACTAGAACAGTTGGCTGACACTAGAACAGTTGGTTACACTAGAACAGCTGGCTGACACTTAAACAGCTGGTTACATTAGAACAGCTGGTTGACACTAGAACAGCTGGCGGAGACTAGAACAGTTGGCTGACCCTAGAACAGCTGGTTACACTAGAACAGCTGGTTGATACTAGAACAGTTGGTTGACACTAGAACAGCTGGTTACACTAGAACAGCTGGTTGACACTAAAACATTTGTTGACACTAGAACAGCTGGTTACATTAGAACAGCTGGCTGACACTAGAACAGCTGGCGGACACTAGAACAGTTGGCCGACACTAGAACAGCTGGTTACACTAGAACATTTGTTGACACTAGAACAGCTGGTTGACACTAGAACAGCTGGTTGACACTAGAGCTAAGCACCGTAGTCTGCAATGTGGTGATAGATTTTCAATGGGTCATTTGCTGGTTTACTTAAAGATCAACATATGCGTGTGATAATAAATTTAAGTGAGCTAAAACTTTTGGTTACCACACAAGGGTTATAAAAACAACAACTTTTCCTTGTGAGGAATTTTGTTTCTTCCCATCCACAAGAAATTTCGTGAATGAAATACCCACATTTTTTATGTATGACTTCCCTAAAAAAATTTTGAAAATAGTTTTGACTATTCATTTGACCCCATCCCGCCCCAACCTTCTGTCCTCGCTCTTTTTTTAAAAGATTCCAAAATATTTTAAATGATGTTTGATGGATTTGTATATGAAAAATTTTTCAAAGCGGATTTATAAATTTTCGTTATTTGTATTGGGTGTACACTAAATATGTGACATTTGAGATGGCATCAAAGGCCCTGAGTTACTAAAACTCTTATAGGTCCCGTTGCGGAATCTCTTGGCAAACTCCCACCCCTCCCCCGAAGGGCTAAGCTGACAAGGGCACCCCCAACACGGTCCCCTCTAAGAGGGGGCCGCCTGGGCAGGGTTAAGTTCGCTCGGGACTCACCTTCCTGCCTCTCAAGGGGGTTTCCTCCCTAAGGAGGATGTGGATTTGCCTATTTCGACCCGCCGTAACTGCGGTGCCACCACAGCGCATGAAACGGATCTATCTACCTAGGACTGTCGCAAGATAGGGGGAATCATCATTGTAACCCTCCCGGGGGGTGCGGGCAACCGCAGAACCAACCACATAGTGTTGGGTAAGGGCACCCCTTATCGGGAAGGTTTCCTCAGAGCTGACGTCCGACCAAAGTTCTTCACGGCACTTTTTCTAGTATTTTACTGGCCCTAAACAGTGCCGTTCACGGATTCTACCTAGAAAGGGGGACGAAACGGCCGCCTCGGATGACCCGACCCTCAACGGGCACAATGGTTTTCATCATCGACAGAGGCGATCTCCACCATGGTCGCCTCTGTCTTAGTTCCGTACGGCGGCTGTAATAATCTGTCTAACTTCCTAGCTAGCCCTAACCGGACTTCGACCTTCCTGGTCGGGACTTTTAGTTTCGGGTTTCGCGTACCCTACTCATCCCGGGGACCACGTAGAGGTAAGCCCCTTCCCCGGGTGTACACTGATGGGTCCGACTGTCTTCATTACATCTCCAGTGACTGCACCGCTCATTGTTAACCTATGTTAAATGTTTGAAATCTTCATCAAGAGATTATTCCCCTCTATGTGATCAGCTCCCGGTAATGGGATCAGTGAACTAAACATGTAAACAAATATCTCATCTGTAGCCGGTTAGATACATTTAAAAAAGAATTTTTTAAAAAAAAAAGATGGTGTGTGTGTGGGGGGGGTTGACTTAAGGCATTCTTACTTAAATCCCCTCAGCTATGCCATTAGTCCCCATTAAGAAGGATTATTGAGGTTTGTTGAGATGTCTGTCAAACTTGTGGGTCAAAGGTGGCCTCGTCAAGCAAACTGCATTATTGATGCCAGCTGCCATTGACCACACGGCTCTTCCTGTTATCTAGTGACCTAGGAAGCTGACAAGCTCAGGCCAATCAATGTTTAACATTAGCTTAATGGCGTCTCGGCTCATTTGTGCTCTAAAGCCTTGGAATACCTCTCTTAGACCAGACCTTTCAAACCGTAAACTGGCTAGCATTGAATCAGCATGTCACCATTAAATGCCATGACTATCTCCCTCCCCATGACTTCCTTCCCCTTCACGCCATTTTACCTTTCCCCTTCCCTCTCTAATAATTTTAACGCTAGTAAATGTTCAAATATTTATTTGGTTACTTGGCTTTTTCCTGTATTCTAATTGAATATAGATTTTTCCCCAATGACATGTGTCAAAATAAAGTGTTTACTGTTGACCTAAGATAGAGATAGTTTTTTCAAACAAATTCATCAATATTGCCGAGAGCTCTATAGCTTCATGGTCCATTAGTGTCCAATGGGTGGCTTTGAAGAACATAATGAGGTTTTTTTCTGTGGGTGAATTGGGTCCGCAATTCAGTGGATGGGCCCTATCAGTGGAGCTATGATAAGATCGTTATCTGGTGCAGTTGAATTCAAATGATAACCATCCTCTTAATTATGCAGGGTGAAAGGTCATTTCTCTCTTCTCTCACATCTCAACCAACAAATAGAGGTTCTCAACCAACAAATAGAGGTTCTCAACTAACAAATAGAGGTTCTCAACCAACTAATAGAGGTTCTCAACCAACAAATAGAGATTCTTAACCAACAAATAGAGGTTCTCAATCAACAAATAGAGGTTCTCAAACTACAAATAGAGGTTCTCAATCAACAATTAGAGGTTCTCAACTAACAAATAGAGGTTCTCAACTAACAAATAGAGGTTCTCAACTAACAAATAGAGGTTCTCAACTAACAAATAGAGGTTCTCAATCAACAAATAGAGATTCTTAACCAACAAACAGAGATTCTCAATCAACAAATAGAGATTCTTAACCAACAAATAGAGGTTCTCAACCAACAAATAGAGGTTCTCAACTAACAAATAGAGGTTCTCAATCAACAAATAGAGGCTCTCAACTAACAAATAGAGGTTCTCAACCAACTAATAGAGGTTCTCAACCAACAAATAGAGGCTCTAATTAAAGCAAGGTTCCACTGGCAGAATATGTTATGTGGAGGGATCCTCATGCATTCAAAGTAAAAAATCTATGAATTGACTTGAAGGCTACATTGATGGTAACATTCATGAACACTGAACAAACTGACCATGAGCACTGAACAAACTGACCATGAAAACTGAACAAACTGACCATGAACACTGAACAAACTGACCATGAAAACTGAACAAACTGACCATGAGCACTGAAGAAACTGACCATGAACACTGAACAAACTGACCATGAACACTGAACAAACTGACCATGAACACTGAACAAACTGACCATGAGCACTGAACAAACTGACCATTTAAACTACTGAGACTCTGAGAATTACTATTAGAACTAAAAGCTTTCAGTACTACTACTACACATCATGTTAGAACTAATAAAATTTATTATTATTGAACTACCAAGTTCTAATTGAAGCCTCTAATGAATGAAACTGTCCAAATATAATTGATATTGACAACCATATTATTATTGTAAAAAAAAAAGTAATTCAAATTTATTTTTAAAAAAATTTAAGAAGTCCCACCTATCTTTATAAATAAAATTAATTCTGTTTAGTTGTGACTCTCACCTTTAAATTCACACAACTCTTAGAAGATAACATCAGTGCAACTAAACATTCAGTATAAATAAAATCCTTTTTACCTTGTCATATCACTAAGACTTTTCCTTTATTTAAGTGTCTTTTAATAACATCACTTGACATTCAAGGGCTACAACTATGTTTCAGCTCCTAGTTTTGCCCACTGTATGTTGAAGACTCTGGTCGCTGTCTACCGAAAGCTGGGCTGCTACAAAGCTATTGCTTATCCGAAAGGGGAGACAAGTCTTTCCGTCGACAAAACTTCCAAAACTGCCACATCATCGTGGCAAGGCCACGAGGATTCCGGGACGTCTGTCCAACAAAAAGATGCTGCATCGTGGTCTGAGAGAGCCAACGCCGCTGGTGCGGCACAGACTTCTGTTTTCCGCACCCCGGATCCGAGCCCCAAACAAATCCACAGAGCCAAGGAGCTTGAGGTCTCCTGGTCAGAACGCAGAATGTCCTCCCCTCTGGCAGACGATGAGTTTGCTGAGGAAACTTGGAAACGTCCAAGAGAGAAGAAAAAATTGAAGAAGAAAATTGTTGTTACCAAGGTGAATGGCAAGGAAGAAAAAACATCTGAGAAAAAAGAGAATGAGGCAGTCATAGATAACAGGGAGGGGAAAGTTGCTCAAGGTCAAGGTGACGATAAGATAACAACGGGCTCAGGTGATGACAGCTTAACAACGTCTGCAAGTGTCAAGAAAATCAACCAACGTGACAGGTATGACCAATCAGAATCCAGGAGTTCAAGTGGCTTCTCACCGCAGCAGAACTTTGAAGAAATGGACACAGAGAAATCAGACGAGCTGGACGGCAGGGCGGCCATCGGGGGACAAGGGGACGGGACATCAAACAAAGATCTTGCTGAACAAAACAAAGTGCCTTCAACAGATGAGGTTAGCAATGATCACCTGGCAAAGACCTCCGATTGTTCTGATTGCTCCACTGATCAACACAGGGGCTCTCGGGTAAACAGTGTGACAACATTTGAGAGCAGCGGTGAGGAGGAGAACTCTGACAGTGGCAGTGATGATGATGACGACGATGACGTCATGTCTCACAGCTCTGACAAGGGCCAGAACGGAGACAAATATCACAAGTTGCTGGTTGCCATCAGGGAGTTCCTCACTGATTACTTCAACAACTTGAGAGAGGTGAGTAACATCATCTGCTTCATCTAGTATCTGGTGTCTTGTCTACATCATATATTCTACACATTTTAAAATCATCTAGTTTACTACAATAATATTTAAAACTAATTACAGACAGTAATAATAATTATTGTTTAAATATGCTTCCAATTGTTAAGATTTTTTAATGAATTTCCTTGCTAACCATTTTTTTTGTAATCCACACTGTGAACTTTGTATAGGCCAGTGGCGTAGCTAGAGCTTTTGCCGCCCGGGGCGGTCTCCAATATGCCGCCCTTTTAGGGGCCGCCCATAAATGACGTCACGCACGGGGGGGGGAGTCACACATTTGAGGTCATTCAAAACGCGCAACTTTAAATAAAAGCTACACTGAAATATAATTTATAATTACCCAAACTTTATTCAATGACGATTTAGGTGGTTTCACGCGTGTTACGATGTTAGAGTGCAACCTTAAAGTAAAAACATATTTAAGTGACCAAAGAAAAAAAAATGATTTTAAACATGCTCGTTTTCAAATACAAAATACCACTTGTATGGGGGGGGGGACTTTGCCTTGTCACATTGAGAAATGGGTCTAAGTTTTCCTTTCGTGACGAGGGGGCAGGGGAGAAAAATCAGCCGAAATGACGTCATTTATGGACGGCCTCTTAATTAAGTTAATCATATGACGGTTTTTATTAATTACTGAGCATGAATAAATAATTGTACTTGAAACGAAGTACATTGTAAAAGGTGGGGAACAATTTTACCATTGCATGTCCTGTTTATGTAAGCAGTAATAAAAGAGGCCTCATAAGATGATAAACCTATAAATACACATTTATAAAAATACAAGATAATTGTTTTGATGGCCACAAGAAAGTTATAAGGGTCACAGTATCCCACCACCCCAAATGAGACAAAAGATATTCCAAATTTACACCCAAAAAACATTAACAATTAATATGCTTTAATTTTTTGTTTATAAATACATGAATTAAAAAAAAAATAAAAATAGAAATTGTATACATCCGTATGTAAACATATTTTTAAAATTATTTATAAATTTACTTACTCACCTAACTTTCATAGTCAAAAAATCGTTTATTATGTTATCAAAACTTATATTATTCGTAATATCATGATCTATGGACAATATTGCAAGATTTTGTTGTCTTAAATCACTTATTGTGGACCGAATTTTTTTTCAACTACAGTTTGGAGAAGCTCCTTTCACAACTAGATACACTGACAGCAATTGTTGAAAAAAATTCTTAGCAAAATTGTAATGTTGGATAAAGAATTTTCCAATATTTACTGTTAAATATATTTTAATGGATCAAGGGGGTATTTCCCCTCTTTTAAAAAAAAATAATGCCTCTTTTTGTAGTGTAGGTACAGCCAGGGCTGGTCTTAGGCTCCTGCAACCTATGCGTTTGCAGTGGGCCCAGCGCTTTCATAGGCCCAACCTATCTTAATTTTCACTTATTATCCTTATTAATACCTTATCCCTACCCAAACTGGGGCCCACGAAATAAGTTTCGCATACTAAGCTGCATAGGGGCTCGCAATAGCTAAGACTGACCCCGTTTACTGCCATAAAAACCTGGATCCTTTCTCTTTCAATCCCGAACATTTCTTTATCAATGTAAATAAAGGAATTTAATTGATGTTCAAGTTCTTCATTTAGAATCCTAGATAGTATAGTATTATACACGACTATTTTCTTGCAAGGACATGTAACTCATCACCTCGTTCTTTTATTTTCTTTTATAATTACATCTATGGATAAAAACATTTCTCGTTGTACTTCTTGCTCTAAAGATAGAACCACGTCTTCTGAATTTTCCCCACTCATATTTTTCTCCTTTTAACTTGGTATCTAGTTGATATTCCCAACTCTCTGTAACAGCGTTCTGTATTAGTACATATCTTTGTTTCATCAAATGGATTTGCATAGTTTGCATTAATTTGAAAAAGACGGGTTCCCATAAATTGAGATATCATAGAAAAGAAAAAGATTGTCATAAACTGAGTAAAATCCCAGCATCTGATCTCATTTTACTAGTTACTTCAAATGTCAATTTTCCAAGACGCTTGACATTTTTATGTAGATCTATGCCTTTTTCGGAATTATTTATGTTATTGTGATGTTTATTAACGGAGAAATGAATAATCGTTCATTTTTAATGAATAACCGTATATTAATGAAATTTACAAACAATATGAGCTACTTTAATGAAAAAATAAAAGTAAATTAAATTTTTAATAAGTTACCTTTCAATAATTTTATAAAACCTGAAACTGTAATATAATTTACTACTTGCAATTTAAACACAACATTTGAACCACTATGCAATGTAGGTACTAGTTAGCGCATCATTCTGCAAATGTCGAAATTCAGAGCTAAGACTGTCGTGCGATATTAATACTACATATATTCGGACCAGCGGTGATGTGTTGTTTTTTGTGCAGTTTTCTTATAAAAGCGCCATCTGTGACGTATACCACTTAATTTTGCAAACAAATAGTTACCTTTTTTGAGCGGTTTTAAATTTTTAAACTGTTCTGAATTAGTTATAACAACAACTATGTAATCAAACAAATGTTGCACGAATCCGTTAATGTAAACTCAAAATTGAGATTCTTTTTGTTTCACTATGAATTTCCCCCGTCAAAAGAAAAAAGACGGTTTTCGGAAATGGCTGGGTTCATCTTTCAAATGCCCACAAATGCCGCCCTATGAATGAGTGCCGCCCGGGGCGGACCGCCCCCTCCGCCCCCCCTAGCTACGCCACTGCCGGACCCTCAACGGGCTCTTTGGTTTTCATGGTCTGTCTAAGATCCGTAAGCGACTGTAATCATATGTGACTAACACTTTACAGTCTTGCAGGAATTGACGGTTCCGCTACCCTAAACAATACTATCTGAAATTCAAAATTTTTGCAAACGTATGATCACACAGGAAAATAATACACTAACAGACCCAGTGCTTAACTAAACATATATCAGGGTGGAAGTGGCGGCTTACAAATGAATTTCCAGGAAAAGGGGACAATCCCTTTCTGTGTCCATCGTTTTCTTCTAAGTTCTTCTTATTCTTTTAAAAAAAAATTTAAAAACGTGTTGAGGTGCTTGTATGAGAGGTTCCACTGTGATAATATCACAAGAAATAATAATTTACAATTTGACCACTTTTTGTAAATGTTAAAAGGTTGATAAAATCTATACATGAAAAATAGTAAAAGAGTAAATTTTGTGTTTATAAAATGTAAACACTTTGTCTGGGGCCGTTTTTACCCGCTCCGTTATCTCAAGACCGTTTTTTTCCGGGTCGTTTTGACGGATATTGGATAAATGTATTTAATTGGCGAGTTGACAAGCACTAACTCTAATAGTAATTGTAATAGTAAATTTAGTAATAGTACTAAATAGTAGTTTTAAAAATTAAAACTCTATTTCACTGTTGTCATTTTTTAAATGCCATATTCAATGCCATATTTGCATGCGGGCCGAAATATTTAAACTAATGGGTTATTTAATAACAATATAGATCTAGATATTACTTTTAAAAAAAAGAATTGTATGGTAGCAATAGACATAGATAATCATAATAATTTAATTAATAATAATAATATTGAGAAAAAAATAATGTATAAATAGCTTTTGATACCGGAAGTTTGCAATTTTGAACAAGAACGTGGATGCACAAAAAGAATTTTCCGGATTATTTTCAAATCTTTATTTTATTTTTATCAATGATAGACCTTCTCTTTAATACAGTATAATACAGAACATTTTTACAGAAGGAGAATTAGTTTATGTTTATTAATGTATGCTGAATAAGATATTTTGTTTTTAACCCTATGTCTAAGGTAATAGAGTTTTGTCCGGCCGTATGCCGTATAAGTACGGTATAAGTATAAGTATAGTTTTTAGTATAACTCATAGACTTATACTTATAGTATTACTGTATACTCTATAATTATAGTCCATAGACACTATAGTAAGAATACAGGACTAAACACAAACCATAGAAATACGTAGGACGCAATAATCTTCTGTACAGAAGGAGCGTCTGTAACATATAAGATAAGATAAGATAAGATAGTCTATTATAGTATAGTAATAAGTAATTAATAAATAATAGTATTAATAGGCTTAAATAGGCAAAGGTGCAGTTTTGTTTTGGCATTCATGAATATTAACATTTAATATTACCTATAATTATAATAATACTATACTATAATAAATTATATTATAATATTAATATTTTTTATTAATAAAAACGTAAGCTTCTCATTAAAAAAATAAATAATATAATTAATTTTTTCATGAGAACGTTTTTAATTTATTAAATGCATTATTTATGTTATAATTTATAATTTAATTCAGTTAAATTTAGCTACTATCAGTGG
>MUZC01002468.1:243793-263668 GCA_002072015.1 Radix auricularia | reverse complement strand
CCTTACTCTCTCATACGTCATTTATGGACGCCCCCTGAAGGGGTGACACCATGAGCTACCGCCCCGGGTGACACCAACCCTAGCGACGCCCCTGGCTACTATTACTTACGGCAAAATTTTTAAAAATAGTTTTTTAAAGGCATTTTAGTGTGGCCATGCTAGTTATATGATTTTTTTTTTACAAACTCAGATGAATATAAATAAAAAGGCAATCCTCTGAATCTGAAACTTGGTCCCAAATTATTTTGTGATCAATGTGTTTGTTATCACATAATAATAAATAGAATAAGATAATATGCTTAGTTACTTACACTTACAGAAATGTCTCGGATATAAAAATTTGCAAAATTTTTGACACCATTTTGTTAATCAGTATTAACACTAATCACATTATCACTAATCATATGTTGCTGGGGACAACATTCATCACAGTACAGACACTTTGCTAGGGTATCAGAATGTATCTTGCATAAACATTATGGTGTATAATCGGGCAGTTGCTCTGCATGCTCATGAGTTTTTACATTCAGTGCACAGGGACATTCACAATGAAACTATCCAAATCCAAGGACTGTGGATGCAAGTGAAATGTAATTACCTGTCTCAGAGTGGTGCAAGTTGTGCTCTATTATTATATTTGCGAGCTAAATGTCAGCCTTTCAGTTGGGAAGCAGTAAAAAATAAAACATTTTCTGCAACTATTTGCAAATTATATGTGACTGTAACAATATTTAGTATATGATGTCTGGTTAATAGACAATAAATAACGCTTCAGTGTAAAATAATTTGGGACTGGGATTCTGAGGATTGCCTAAATATAGTAACTCTTATTCCATTCTAAACAAACAGATTGAAGTAGAATAATGATAAGAAAGAAATAAGCAACAGTTTGTGACTCTTTGGAAAGTAGCAATATCATCTAGCATGGACATTTTTGGATCTATAGAATAAAGCATTAATTTCTGTCTCAGTAGTAGTTTTTAAAGGATTTAGAAACTAACTTTATTATTATTAAAGATAACTCTATGCTATTTGGTTACTTACTAGGGGATTGATTTTTCCCTCCATCATCATCATCAGTGGCGCTACAGCCCATGTAGGCCCTGGCCTGCTCCACCATATCCTTCCATTTGGATCAATCGATGGCTTTCCTTCTTTATGCTCAAACCTGCAGCTGGTGTAGGTCCATTTCCACATCATCGATCATCCTCAGTCTTGGGCCACCACTGAGTTGTCTGCCCCCTGTTTTCTGTCTGTAAATAAAAATTTTTGGTGCTTTACATTCTGGCATCCTTTCAGCATGTCTTGCCCAGCGTAGTCTTCCTTTATAATACTTGTGACTATAGGTGGTTCTTTGTACAGATGGTATTGTTCTTGGTTTGTACGAATTCTCCAGGTATCATTTTCTATTTCTATCACAGGGCCATATATTTTCGGAGATTTTCTCTCCCAAGTGTTGAGCAGGTTCTCTGCCTTTCTGGTCAGGGTCCAAGTCTTACAAGCGTACGTTATTACCGGCCATATAATAGTGGTGTATTTTCTTTCTTCCCTTTGAGAGGTTTTTGCTTTTTAGAAGTTTTTGTAATCTGAAGTAGGAGCGGTTACCTGCTGTTAACCTTTTTTTCACCTCCCAAATTATCTCATTGTGTTCGTTTATAATTTGTAATTACCCCTATATAATTGAAAGTAGCAACTCTCTCAAACTTGTGTTTGTTTATAATGATGTTATTTATCATCAGCATGTGTGTTTCATGACATAATCATGTATTTTGTCTTTGGTTCGTTTATAATGAGACCAGCTTCGGCAGAGGCATTTTCAAGTTATTTGAAAGCTTTAACTATGTCATTATATTTTCTACCCAGCAGCGCTATATCGTCTGCATATGTCAGGTACTGAAGTGGTTGGCGATAGAAGGTTCCTGATGGCCTTTGTTCTGTCATGCCTCTCTGGAAATAGTTAGTTATGGTTCTGCTGGAACTCACATAGTAAAGTAAAATTAAAAACTGAGTAATAATATGCTTAATAAATGAATCCTTTGAGGACCAAGTTTTAAGTGGTATAAATGATTTATTTGGTGTATTTATATGGCTTCCAGGCTTCCTGTGAAGACAGAAATGCAAAGCTAATCGGATTATACCTTCAGGCAGCTGACAAAGTTGGTAATAATCTCATTAAAAGCATCAGACCCCAAAAGATTACTTGATAATTCCTACAAAAATGGTTGTGTGATTGATCCTTGTCAGGAGGTTAAAGATTGTAGTCAGGATCAGCTGAGGCTTGCTCATGTTTGAGAATAATTTTTTAAACCAGGTAGTGTTTACAAATTTGAAATTAATTAATGGAGCGTGGAATATTTATCTGTAACAGATACAGATATTAATTGTCAGTTTTGTGATTTTTAGTAATTTCAGTAATTTCTAGTAATTTTTTAGTAATTTTGTGTCATTAATAATAACAACATTAAAATAATAGTCCCATATTAATTATAGTGTATATTACAAAAGTTTCATTGCTATTCAGAAGCTTACAAATTAATTCATAACTTAAATATCTTTATTTTTTTATTTCAGATGTTTTCAAGTGCAAATTTTATATTTACCTACGACAAGAGTACATTGAGTTTAACTCCAGAAAAATATCATTATTGTCAAATAAAATGGAAAAGTCTTAATAATAATTTAATTTTTACTCCGGTGAGTCCAGCTAAAAATAAAGATCAACACAAAATATAGAAGCAAATATCTGACGACCTATTACAACAAACATAGATACTTTCAGGAAAAAAGTTCTTTCAGGTGTGTTATCAGTGGTTTTCCCTATCCATGTAGACTGTTAGAGCACAAAACAATACATGCAGGAGATTAAATTTTCCAAATTGAATGTCAGTGTTATAGGTGATCTAGCAGCTAAACAAAGATAAAAAGATGGATTCAGAAAAAAAAACTTTCACATGTGATGTCTGTGGAAAATGTTATAACAAATCTGGTCGTCTAACTGAACACCAGAGAACACATACAGGTGAAAAACCTTTCAAATGTGATGTCTGCAAGAAATGTTTTACCAGATCTAGGAACCTAACAGAACACAAACAAATACATAAAGGAGAAAATCGTTTCATATGTGATGTATGTGGTAAATGTTTTATCAGATCTGATTACCTAACAGCACACAAAAGAACACACACAGGAGAAAAACCTTTCAAATGTGATGTTTGTGAAAAATCTTTTATCAGATTTAGTCGTCTAAATGAGCACAAAAGGACACATACAGGAGAAAATCCTTTCAAATGTGATATCTGCGGAAAATGTTTTACCAGATCTGATAACATAACAGTACACAAAAGAACACATACAGGAGAAAGACCTTTCAAATGTGATGTCTGTGGAAAATGTTATAACAAATCTAGTCGTCTAACTGAACACCAGAGAACACATACAGGTGAAAAACCTTTCAAATGTAATGTCTGCAAGAAATGTTTTACCAGATCTAGGAACCTAACCGAACACAAACAAACACATAAAGGAGAAAATCGTTTCAAATGTGATGTATGTGGTAAATGTTTTATCAGATCTGATTACCTAACAGCACACAAAAGATCACATACAGGAGAAAAACCTTTCCAATGTGATGTTTGTGGTAAAAGTTTTAAATTATCTTCTATGCTAACTGTACACAGACAGACTCATTCAGGAGACAAACCTTTCATATGTGATGTCTGTGGAGTTTTTTATGCCATATCTGGTCAGCTAACTGAACACCAGAGAACACACACAGGAGAAAAACCTTTCAAATGTGATTTCTGCGGAAAATGTTTTACTAGATCTAGAAACCTAACCGCACATAAACTAACACATGCACGAGAAAATCCTTTCATATGTGAAGTCTGTGGTAAGTGTTTTATTAGACCTGGTTACCTAACAGCACACAAAAGAACACACACAGGAGAAAAACTTTCAAATGTGATGTTTGTGAAAAATCTTTTACCAGATCTGATAACCTAACAGTTCACAAAAGGACACATAGAGGAGAAAAACCTTTCAAATGTGATGTCTCAATGTGCACAAAAGAACACATAATAGTAATATACAGATAAAAACCTTTCAAATGTGATGTCTGTAAAAGTGGTTTCACGTGATCTATTCTCCTTACTTTACACAAAAGAACATATACACGAAATTTTTTTTTTTAAATGTGATGTTTGCTGTGAATGTTTTATTTATAATTCCACCCTAAACATACACAGAATGACACAAACAGGGTAAAAACCATTCAAATGGGATTTCTGTGAAAATTGTTGTATTAGGTCTGGTCACCTAACAGAACACAAAAGAACACTAACACTACTAACAGGAAAATTTTTTTAAAGTGTGATATCTGTTCTTAAATTTTTACATATCTTCCAAGCTAATTTTACACAGACAGACACATTCAGGAGAGAAAGACCTTTGATATGGGATGTCTGCTGAAAATGTTTAGCCACATGTGGTAAGTCAACCGAAAACATACGGGAGAAAAAACTTTCAAATGTGATGTCTTTGGTAAAAATTTACATTTTCTTACAGGCTAAGTACACACAAAGAATACATTGAGGAGAAAAATGTTTCAAATTAGATTTCTCTGGAAAATGTTTTACCACATCCATGCAATTACTAACTACAAAAGGACACACACAGCAGGAAATCTGTTTAAGCATAATGCCTGAGGAAATGTTTTTTCCTGTTGCTACTCTAAATGAGCACAAAAAGACACATTGGGAATAAAAACCTTTCAAACGTGATATTTGGGGTAAATGGTTTAAGACTACCTGATTATAGACAAAACCAATATAGCCAGTTCGGTTAGGTGCAGAAGTTTTTCTGGGGTGTAAATTTTGGGGTGCTCATATCCTCAAATGTGTCCGGTTTCCAAGTAACAGCTGAGGATGAGGCATGGGCTGCAACTGAAGGAGCAGCCTGACCTCTTTAACAAATTATTCCGTGCCCCTGTCTCCAGTGAACAGCTGTAGCTTTGGTAGTCTATTGACGTGTACTTGTTGTTCCACTAGTTCCATCTTTGCTTGAATGAAAAACTCTTTTTTAGAAATAATATCCTTATATAAGGAACCTTGCCAACTGTAGCCAAGTGGCGGATAGTAATTAAAACAATAAATTCAACAATAAGTCATCCAATTGCTAAGGATGTCTAACAGGTTAATTAAATCAATACACAGACCACAAAAGTGGTTAAACCTCTCACTAGGCCAACCTTACTCTCTCATCTCTACCATACCAGTGTCAGTGTGTTACTGATTACTGCTCAATGGTGGCATGGCGTCATTAATTACTATGAGTATAAGAAAACTATACATCAAACTGACTGCTGTCTGAATGCATTTGAAAAACGAATCATTGTGTTAAAGTAGTTTGAAATTAAAGAAACAACTAACTCAACTAACCAACACCTTTTTATTGTGATACTTCAGAAAAGGATCCTGTTATTAGTAATATTACTTTTAAACAAGTGCAAAAACATTTGTTTTATGCTTTGTAGATGAATGATAAGTACTGCAGGTGTTTGTACTTTATTTAATATGAAAAATTATGTTAATATGGCTCAAAAAGTCAACAAGCAAAACAGAAAATGACTTATTTCTTTGAAATAACTTTAGATAAGTACACAAAAGTTATTAATTAAATTATTTTACTTTATTAGTATAAAAAATTGAGACAATGCCATTGTTATTTCAAATAATTTTGATTTAATTGTTTTGGGTTTACATTTTATGCATATGTGACTGCTTTGAGTTTGAGTAGAAGTAGAAGAGAGTAAGTTTTTGTTATTTATTTTTACACAGGCAAAAATTGCTTTTTAATATCATGAGTTCTTAACATGATTGTTTTAAAGAAAGTTTAAGGACCATTTTTAAAACTTTAGTTTTTTGTACATTATTTATTTGAGAGGCATGTCAGCAACACTTGAAATTTTGAATGTTTTCATTAAAAAAAATTTTTTATTCACGTCTTAGACAAAGCTGTGATTAATTAATTTAAAAAAAAATAAATTAATGTAAATTTGGTAGATCTAATTATCTTTTTTTAAAAAAGTTTTGAAGCTAATACATAATTGAGATTGTTATTTTTAAAAATGTGTCCCACCATTATTTTCTCTGAAAAAAAATATTCTTTTTTTTTTCAACTTTCAGAATTAAAAATATAATTTTCATTATTTTGTGTGTGTTATTTGAATGGTTATTTTTCTGTTTATAAAGATTATGTTATATATTATAAGGCAAAAACAAATTATTTTACTAAATGATTAATGATCAGTCTTTCTCCTCTACATAACATGCTTTTTAAGCCTCTCCAAGTCTCAATAAGGTTATAGTACCAAAGGATTGGGAACCAGCTAATGTGATAGCCCTTTTTAAAATGTAAATAACACAGACCCTGTTAATTGTTGACCTGTTTCATTTACTAGTTAATTTTTAAAATTACTGGAACATACGTAATATTAATATTTACTAGACTAATAATTAATCGCCTCGACCGGGGAGGGGGTCTGCAAACTTTTTTGCCCTAGGGCTGCCTTAAATGTCAAACAGCAGCTTGAGGGCCAACTACACACAGTTTTGTGGTTAACTATAAGTAAAAAAAAAAGTATATTTTTAAAAAGATAAAAAGAAGGCTCCAGGGTCCGGATGAGAAGATCTGTCGGGGCCGCATCTGGCCCCCGGGCCATTGTTTGGAGTCCCCTGCCCTAGACGAACATTGAGCCTTGTATCCACATCAACGTGGGTTAGGAAAAATAGTTTAGGTAAAAGACAATTAATTCGTCAAATAGATGATCTTTGAAAATGCTTATATCTAGATAATAATAATAAAAAAGATAAAATACTACCAGACTTGTCAATGACATGTGATAAAGGACATGAAAACGTACACTTTGTCATTTCTGGTCCCATGCATCATTGGATCCCAGAATATGTTTAAGTTTAAGATTAAGATCAACAGATAATTAATGGATCTCTGTCAGTTTTCATATTTTACAAGGAAGTGTCATAAAATTTACTTTTAATTTTAATATTCCTAATGTATGTAAATGGCTCACTCAACCACATCTCATTAGAAACAAAGTGACGTTAAATTAGTACAATCTATAGAAAATTTAATCAGAACATGATAGCGAATGTTTAACCCCNCCCGAAAAAAAAAAAAACAAAAAAACAACGTCAATAAGATTTACAAAAATAGATGACTAATACTATTAGTAAGTAATTTGAGTATGTCATTCCATCCAGAAAAATGTCAACTAATTAGAGTAACTAAGAAAATAATCAAATAACTGCACAGTGGCGCCACTAAGGGGGATACGGTTGGGTTGGGCCGCCCAAGGTGACAACATTGGGGGAGGGGGGCCACCAAAATCTAAAATTTTACTGTGTAATTTTTTATGTCAAAATAAGAGACAACCAATTTTTTCACACAGAAATAGAAAAAAAGCGAAATACAATGAAATATTTAAACGCGAACACTTTATGGGGGAATGTGACGGGTGTGGAACATAACAGAGGACACCATCACCATCGGTGACATCACAAGGGTGACACCATCACAATCGGTGACATCACAAAGGTGACACCAATACAAGGGGTGAAAACAAAAATTGAAAAAATTGTGTTTTCTTTTATTTGGCTCAGGAAGACTAGGAGGTTAAGTCGTGAGGGGTGACACCATGAGTTACCTCCCCGGGTGACACCTCTGATGACTTCATTTATAACTTCGCAATGAGAAAAATTAGCAAACCAAAGTTGTAGGTTGAAATAATAATAATAAATATCTTAAAGGATTTTTTATTTCTAATAGAGAAAACAATTCGTTACCTCATAAAACCAAAAAAATTTTGTTTTTTTTTTAAATTAAAAAATACGGAATAACGCGTAATATTAATCTTTTAAGGGGCGCGTTCGTAACTACGAAATAGCATAAGTCGGGATGAGACCGTTGTAACCGGAGTACGACCTGTATATAAATATGCATATCTATGATTGCATGCTTTGAATTAATAAAAATAAAACAAAATATTAAATCAAAGACATCGAATTCATAATTGTCTTCTTTAAAAAAGTAACAACAACAAAAAACCCCATCTTTTGATTTTTGGGGGGAGAAAAATCGTACTCCCCCACCCCACTATGGTGGAGGGAGTAGTGAGGTGGGATTCATCCATGCTGTCGGTGTATTTCAAAGTTCAAATAGCTTAATATCTTTTAAAAAATGTCCAGCCTTTTTAAAGATCTCTCTGCTGCGACTTTTTCTCTACTCTTTTTTCCTAATGTTGGTCGTGTGTTGGAACTGTTTTTTTTAATGTTGGTCGTGTGTTGGGACGGTTTTATTATTGCAAGTTAACTGATATTTATTTTTTTATTAAAAATTTTCGCTTTTAACGTACTTCGTTGTATTTCTTAATTCTTTTCTATTTGAAAGAAATGTGTCTTCTTTTTTCTGATATAACATCGAACACAATACTTTTTTTTTCAACTTTGGTGCCACCAGGGGTGGCCCGCCCCCACCCCCATCTCACGACGCCACTGCAAGTCAGTAAAGCTTTAAGTACGCTTACAATAGTTACTTTTCAATGCTCATTAGAGAGAGCATATCAGTTTTGGTTGTCCCATGCAAATTCGAACTTATTTTTATATTCTTTTCAACTTTATAAATGATCGCTCTCTGCTGCAGTTTGATGTCATTATTGAGAGATAGATGCAAAGTGCGATGTTACATTTGTAAAGGAATGTGTCAAATTAAGCTGCAAAATTGTTAGCTCTGTGCATGTGTTTTGAGTTTCGCTTTGTGCTACTTCCTTTTCCTTACTCTGAGCCTGGGGCTGCACAATAACTGTTTTTAAGATTTCTGAAATTGGAACTAATGCTGAGGGTAAGCAGTCTTCGAAATCACTTGAATATTCTTCCATTAACTTGGCTGCGAACTTTGCGAACTTTGCGAATAAAAGATGTCGATAAATAAGACAATTTACTGAAAAAACATTTGGTACAGCTTGTTTTAAGTATGCCAGAAAATCAAGGATATTTCTTTAACCTCTTCTTTTTTTTTAAATTCAGAAAATAGCGTTTCACCTTTTGTATCTGTTTCCAATAAATTATAATTATTTATTTTAATGTCCATAATAATAAAAATTCATCAGTTTTATTATTTAAATTAAACCTTGCGCGGACCCTTTGACGTTGTTCAGGACCCCAAATCAATTTTTATATTCCACGGACCCCCCTGAATGGTTCCGCGGACCCCTGAGGGTCGTACGGACCACTTTGGGAACCACTGGTGTACACGGTTTAAATTTAACTGGAGAATCATTTGTCATTAGGATTTGTGTTCATAATTAGGTAAATAGTTTTCAAAATACGCAAGTGCAATGAGAAATTCCAAGAACTTTAAAAAAAAAATTAAAAAAAATTAAAATACAGAAATATAGCTCATTATAATCCGATGAGGAGGAATAGGTTGAAAAATAAGTTGCCAACCATAACAGACAAAAGTCACTTGATTTTAAAAGTTATCTAAATAATATTTATATGGTGATCACAGATATAAGAATTAATTAGAAATCGATTAAATGGAAAAAAACATTAGAGTATTTTAAATATTCTTATTTATTGTGCTTCAGGACCTTAACATTAAATTCTCTTCTAATTTGATTACTTTTACTATATTTCTAAAATTAGATTTATATATGATTTGATTGAAGAGATGATAAGAATATGTTTGAAAACGTGAGTATAAATCTTATAAGACAAAAAAAAAAAAAATAATAAAATAAATAAAAAAAAAAAAAAATTTAACGGCGCACGTTGAAGTTTTTGTATGTTTGGAGATCTGCCTTTCCACATCGAGCATTATCCATAATGCCTTAAGTAGGTAGTAATACTTAAAATTAATGGATACATTTTTAAACGTTCTTCTTCGAATTTGCTCCCATTAAAATTTAACAATCATTTGGCAATAATTTTTTCCTATTTCTCAAAGCATTAACATTGGTAGCATCTTCCATCAAACCAGTGTGCCGAGCACTTATCTGATTTGATGGAAGTTATTCTGTTTGCTTGGATACAAAATAAATGCACAGAAAAGAGGACCATCTAGCTTTGTTGATAGTATAGTATTTTCAGGGATATCAGAAAGAATTTCTGCCACTTACTCCACTTCCGGATGCCCACGCCCTCAGTATCCATTTACATGCATGGTGGTTATTTATGTTAATATAAATTTATAATCGAAGAATATTTATCCATTTCTTTAAATTTGGCTTTATGAAACTATCGCCTATTTTTACATTGAGGAAAAAATGTGTCGTACGGGGACTCATGCGTCTACGCCCCTGTTTCTGTGTCAAAGAAAAATCAATCGATACGAGTGCCATTGCCATACCTGTCACGTAGATCGATTCCAGAATACCACCGCTTTACCCCCACCCCCTCCATTTTTTCGATTTGTGTCATGCACCACACAAAGTAGACCAATAAAAGGTGTGTCAGTGTTAGGCTGTCAGCGATCGGTGTGTAGTGTTGCTTGTGGGTGGGGTGCGAGGGGTGGCTCTTACTACTGGGGTCAACTGGCTTAGTGAAAGGTTAAACAAGATTCTTACTTAGTAAGTAAATTATTTTCTTACAGTATCAGAGCAAGGTCTTAAGTTATATTAAGTTCGTTATTTTTATTAGTGTTTAGCCCCGTGATGATGTATGTTCCAATAATGAAATAGATCCATCATAAACTTCAAATAATAGGTGGATGTGTGAAAATGTTTAGAACTCAATTCGTTTGGTACTATATTCAGGTAGATTTAGTCATAAAACATTTAGGTACTGTTGCAGTCATCTAACCAGGTCGTCCTAACGTTGACGTTAAAAACTTGAAATGTAATTATGTCTTAATAAAAAGCAAAACATTTTGAATAGGTATGACAGGTATGCTATATGGACTTTATGTTATCAGGAACGTGGCATTGACTTTTTTCACCTATCTTTTTATGCCATCTGAGTATTTAAGAGATTTTTGTATTGGGTTACGTTTACTTTGTGGGGTAATACTTGAGGATATTATTGAAAATTTTATTTTAAATACTCAGCCATCAAATGAATTAAACCCTAATGCAAAGAAATATACCCAAAATGTATATAAATTCAACTTTCAGCCAATGAAATTTCTGCTTCCCTGACTTCGGTGCCAGACAATGTGATTTGTGAATGGCGATTATTTGATCAGTTCATTTTGAAGGTGTTTGCGTCACACACCATGGAAAGATTCCTCATCGGATTTATCCTGCTTGGACTAATAACACATCGTGTAAAAGGTAAATATCACACCTATAATAATTAGAAACTGTTGGCAGTAACACTTATCTACATTGGTCTATTTGACGGTCAATTAGCGTCCATAAGTGACGTCACGCGAATAAGGCCGATTTTTATCCCCCTCGACACGAAAACTTTTTTCCTCCCAAAATGACGCCACAAAGCTTTGACCCTCCCCCACTAAAAGCCATATTTTCTTATATTTCTATTTGAAATTAGCATGTTGCAAATTACTTTTTTGTTTATTTAAATAAATATTTAATGTAAGACTGCACTATAATATCTTATCAAGTGTGAAGCCATTGCAAAAGTCAGTGGCGTCACTATGGGGTTTACGGTGGGGGCGGGCCGCCCAAGGTGACACCATCAGGGGGGTGACACCAGACTGTAAAATTCTATATATTCCCGTTATTTGGCACTTGAAAACTCAGAGGAGTTCTATGGGTTGAATCGTGAAGGGGTTACACCATGAGCTACCGCCTCGGTGACAGCAACCCTAGTCACGCCTCTGCAGAGGATCTCTATGGGGTAAGCCATAAGGGGGCGACACCATGAGCTACCGCCCCGGGTGACACCAACCCTAGAGCCGCCTCTGGCAAAAGTCAAATATTTAAGTGGAATTTTTATTTAAAGTTACACGTTTTTTATGTGGCGTCACATTTCTTAAACACCCCTCCCCTCATCACACATTGTCAAAATGCGCGCCCTCCTCGGCGCATGGCGTGATTTATGGACGGCCATTAAAGACATACACTTTCTGATATGTCTCTAATGGTTTCCTCCTATTATTTATTTATTCTCTAATCCAAAACACCGAACTGCAGATAACATAGAAAGGTAAGGTTAATTTTAAACATTTTATCACACTGGCCGGACAATAAATATTTCACAAACTGCTAATAGAAAGCTATCATATCATACACATAAGACCAGAAACAGTTTTAAATACTGGGGACCATGAGTTTAATATAAAGTTACAAAATCAATCTTGGCACTTTATGGATAAATCTTTCAAAATTAAGAGCCACTGATGTTAGACTGAAAAAACATTATTTGTAAGCTGCATTATTTTTTTAAGAATATTAATTACAATTTAGTATTTATATTTTTTTGTTTCATTCTTTGGAAACTCCAAATTTGACCTAATAAACAAAAAAGATGCCAAGGATATTGTCAAATAAAAAATGTATGTTTATTTTCAGATTTTGGTAATTGTGAAAAATTTATTCCTAACAATTAAAAAAAATCTTTATCCACCTCAATAATTTTTTGACGTTTGAAAACTTTCTTTAGGCCAAACAACCTTCAACAAATATGTCTGCAGCCCAGCTAATGTGACAGAGCCACTGGTATGTTCAAGTGAGCAGTGGGTTCACATCTTACGAGAGATTTATTCACCTGCAAGTGATCGCACCACTTCCTGTGAGCCCAATTTCACTTCCTGCTCCGCAGTTTTTTATGACACTGACCTGGTGGCCAACTGTAATGGACCAACAACAACACATGGACTTGAGGCCTGCAGGGAAGAGACTAGCGTGGATCTGGCTAAGCACAACATGCCTTGTCTGCAGAGTGTGTCAAATATAGCAACAAATGTGCAGTATTCCTGCATTGATAGTAAGCATCTTATCTTGTTCAAATTGTTTTTTTAGAATTCCCCCAAAAAGGGATGGAAAAGTTGGGCTAAAACATTCATAACATGATTTTAACATAAGAGTCATTAAGAGGATGTTCATTGTACAGTAAATAAGGTTTATTCCCTTGTGTTACAGAATCCTCAGTTCTGGATCTGTGTGGAGCAAGCTCAGTCATCAAATCAAATTTCCAAACAGTCAATGCATATTTAGCCAGTCCAAATTTTCCCAAATCCACACCAACTGGTACTTTGTGTTTGTGCACAATTCAGGTCAGCAGATCTTGTCAAATTTTTTATTGTGAATGTAGTGTAATAAAACCAAAATACACATTCTAATTTTTAATGTATTTGTTATCTGGCAGAAATCAAATGCTGATAAGCAATCAAGATACAAAAACTGAATTCGTATAAAATTAAAAGTGTTCATTATAATTATGGACATTCTTTATTGGTTTTTTTTTTCAAAGTTGTTTTCCTGAAGTAATTATTATTGTTGAATCTAAAAGTTCTACGTCTCAGAAATAATTTTAATTTAGCCATAATTTCTTTGGTGTCCCACAATGAAATAGAATTGATATAAAGTTAAATAGTTGAATTATATATTAGAATATATACCAGAGAGCGCTATAAGCACCACATATGTTGAAAAGTAATTTTCTGAGAGTCATACATTATGTTTAAAACTAAAAATTCAAGTGAAATTTCAACACTAAAAGTAAAATAATTATATCTCTAAATTCCTTTTAATAATATCGTTATGTCGTTTTTTACATGCAATTTATATGAAGATCCAAGGAGTCTGAAAAAACTTTTTTTAAAAATAATGGAACATTTGTCTGATCTGAGAGCCAGATGCAGCCATCTATAGAGCCACATTTTGCCCGCGAGCCATGGTTTCTACATCACTGATATATACAATCGCAATGAATTGCAAGAATTATATTAACAAATCCATGTTTCTTTATTACAAATAGTACATTGCAGTAAATATTGAAATAGTAGAAACTTGTTCTAATTGTTTCTACTCATAAGAGAAGGATACAAAATGATTGTTCTTATTCTTTTAAGTTATCTAAACATTTGGGTGTTTATAATTAATACAAAATTATCACTTACCGCCTGCTAGTGCACAATTTTAGTGTACAGCATTACATATCATATATGATCAATTGATTTTTATAAAAAAAACTTCTCATCAGGGTATCAAAGTTAAGATGACGGCATTGGATGTAAATGTTCAGGCAAAACTACCATGGGAGAGTGATCCTACTATGAACATCGACCCGTACCGATCTGTTTTCAGTGTCAGCAGTGTTAATGGTGGAGAGTTGTGGCAATCTGGCCAGTGTGCAGGTAATTACAGTGGGGGAAAAAAATAAGACTTTTGGATATGAAATAATTTATAAAAGAGAGCTAGAGAGTATTACTTTGCCATCTTAAGATTATTTTTTTTAAACAGTGACATTTTAGTGTTTTGTTAGCTTTAATATGACTTATTACATGAAAGGGTTCCATTTTTTAATGAAAAATTTAATAATAATTATTCAAATCAGTAATAAGTTAATTAATACTTTAATTACAAGAAATTAGATGCTGTGTTTTAAGAAATACTATCAAGATTTGACCTAATGACATTAATTCAACTTTTGTTGCAGAAAATTCAAACTGCAGCACTCAACATATTCTGAACAGCAACCTGTTTATGCCTGTTTCTGAAGACTTTAGCACAGTTAGTGTTACATACTCAGACTTTGGGTTGTATGGTCAGAATGTTTGGGTGGAAGTGGTTGGTAAGTCACAGAGTTTTTCTTAGTTGAAGTGGTTGGTAAGTTACAGAGTTTTTCTTAGTTGAAGTGGTTGGTAAGTTACAGAGTTTTTCTTAGTTGAAGTGGTTGGTACGTTACAGAGTTTTTCTTAGTTGAAGTGGTTGTGCTAATGGGTTTTTTAATCGCCAGATTCCTTTTTGTTGATGTTGTTAGTATGTTACAAGACAGCCCAAGGGGGGGGGGGATATTTTTTTAATAAATTGCTTGATTTTATTGTTTTATTTTATATTTACAAATTATCTGGTTAAATTATTTAATTCAAAAATTTATTTTTTCTTAGGTCAGGGATCTACCCTCAATGTCTCTTGTAAATCTGAACCTTTGCCCCCAAACAGAATCATAACAACAACCACATCAACTTCATCAACAGCCAAAGCTACAACAGCAACCACAATGGTACCAACAACTGAACCAGCCGCCATACCAACAACAACATCAGACATACCAACAACCACAGCAACCATACCAACAACAACAGCCACCACACCTAAAACAGCCACCACCATACCAACCATCCCAGCAGCCCTGACCACCACCACAGCAACCATCCCATCAAGCCTGACCACCACTACACCATCTGTAGCGGTTTATCCATCCACCATCTCATCCATCTGGATGACACAGCAATCCAGTACATCATCCCCTGGTGTAACCACTACAAAAAGTAAGACTATTCCAAGCATAGATGACCTGAGAGGTAAGCAGTCTGCTATAAGAGGGATTTATACAATTGCATTCTTAAATATTACTTTGGTCCAAAATAATTGTCTTTCTCCTTCTCACTTAACATTGAAATTTGAAGCAAACTAATTATTTTTTTAAAAAAGTATTTATTTTTGATAACTGTTAACCTTAACAAAGATTATATTTGGTACACAATTTTAAATAATGGCAACCATTTACATTCTTAATTAAGTATTCTCTAAAACCCAAAGAGGAAACAAGTCCAAAAATGACTCGACTGCCCTTATTATCACCCTTGTCTGTATCTTGTTAGTGCTGATCATCATCGCCTTAGTGGTAGGCTTCCTAGTCTACAGGTGAGTGTGTCTATTTCAAATGTTGAGCTGAGTCAGCCAAGGCTATGTACAGATGTTTAGCTATTTTATCTCTTTTAAATTTAAATCATTAGTGTACTATTAAAATAACACCATAATTTATCAGCCATGAACTGTGTAGTTCTGTGAAAGAGAAAACCTTATGTCTTCCTCTTCATTATACAGTGTTGGAGCAGTTCATTTCTATTTTTTTATATAGTTCTCTAGCAGGTGATGAATGAATGATACTTCATGAATTTGGGCATCCTCTATATATATATGAATGAAAGATACAACCTAGCAGTTTATTTATTACCAAAAATATAACTTTTCCAACTCCCATAATTTTGTATTATTCTTAATGAGATGCAGAAATATGTTCTGCTGTCAGGAAATTGTTTAATTCACAAGTTTGTTTATGGTTTTTATTTCTAAGAGCTTTTATTTCATTTGTTATAAATGTTATTGTAGAACTGGCATTTTAGTCTAGATTTGAATCTTGAGACAATATTTTTAATGGGCTAAATATTTATATTATTAGGGTATTTAGCATTTCTATTAATGAAGTTTGCATCATGTTAAATTCGTATTAGTTGATTTTATATTCTCCCTGTCACTATACATTATGATTTATAATTTTTCAATTTTAAAATATTGAACTAAGTTTGACTTTGGATACTACATCAGTTTTGAACTATTTGAGTTGTTAACTAGAAACTAGAAACAATAATTCATGTTATATACACTGTTGACAGGAAGAGGCGTAAATTCACCTACAATGGAAAAGTTGGCCTCAAGGCTTTGTTTCTGTCACTCTATCATCAAATGACCAACAGAGAAGTGGACAAAACTGATTATCATGACAGCCCCTTTGATCCTATAGCCATGGATGATGTGAATCAGCCTTATGATGCAGTTGACACGTTCAAACCTTGTAGTGATGGGAATAAAAATAAACACAGGTCACGTGATCAAGATGAAGCTAAGATTAGTCAAAGATTTTGTTCACAGCAAGAATCGGGAAACAAGTCAACACTAAATGGAATGGGTGATAAACAACAAGACTCACCAGTCAATGTTTATGATGATGAGATTTACCAATCAGGCGGCGGCGATGTTGTTGATGCTGAAACTGAAATAATTCAACAGATTAGAAACAAGAAAACAAATGAAGCATCATTTGAGGATAGCCAATGCAATGTCAGTGGTAATAGGACAGGGTCAGAAGAGGGAAACGGGAGAAATTACTTTAATTCAAGTCATGAAGGTCATGATCACAGAAATCTAACAGGAAACAGATATGTTGATGCCACAGTAAATAATGGCCATGTTGGATTGGGTGAGCTGCAGGCTCTTGAATCTTCTAAAGCTGAGATAAAAAATAAACTTGATGCTGAGTCAAAAAAACATCAGAAGACCAAAAGGGATGAACCTAAGGGAGATAAATCTAAGGGAGGTGAGCTAAAGAAAGATGTTAATTTAAAACATTCCAAACAGCTGCATGGTCAAATGTTGGACAGTCCAAAAGAGCAGAAAATGATTGCCTCCCCTGGATTGTCTACAGTAGAAAATTCTTGTGAGTCAGTTCCAGATATTTCAAACTCAGCAATGAGAAATGTGGGTCAGGGTGATGACCTTTATTCCAATGTAGATAAAAGAATGTCTAAAGAAAACTTAACAAAAAGCAATTTCAGCCAGTTTCAAAATAATGAAATGGCTGATCAACCGGTAGATGCAGTGAGGATATATTCCTTAGCAAAGCCTGTGCAGCCTGTGACTTTAGAGAACCAGAAAACAGGGACTGGAAAAAATAAAATGTCCCGGTCAGCTCTTGTGTCAACAATCCTGCAGTCAACACTTGAAGACATCAAACAAATGAGAACAAATGAACATCAGAAATATGACTTAACAGAAGGAGGAGACAATCAATCATTAGACTTGTCCGAATGTTGAAAGAAGAAATTGACGCAACTGATAAAATAATTTCTGAACACCAGTTATTTTTTTCTATACCTGATACAATTTGTAAATTCAATGATTGAATTCTTAATCTGTCAGTTCCTTAATTTAAACATTGGATGTTTATGTGGTGGCTTCAGTGTATCTCTTCCCATCTATTAAAGTAATTTGACATCTCAGAGCCCGTGAACTATATTAATATAGGAATGTTTAAATGTCAGAGTTACAAAATTATTTATGTTATTATCTGTGACAATTTATTTTGCTTAAGGATTGTTTAACTTATGCAAACATCTTATCTCTATTCCATAAATATTATTATTATGTATATTAAAGTGAAGGATATTTTTAATAGGTGTCCTGACATTAATTTATCTGGACATCAAAGACAAAGTATTAAATAATCTATTTACTGAAAATATTTTAAAGCTTTTTTTGTTTTTTATAATTTATAAATATTTCAACACATTGTACAACTAATCATTTATAGAAACTAAATCAATCCAATTAGAGGAGAATACAAATAATTTCCCCGTAAAATATGCAAAAGAAAAGTAAGATTTTAGCAAAATACCATACATATTCAGTTTATGTTGTATATTGCAACATGTTCTAACACAAATAACATAAAACATCTTTACACTTTGAAGTTTGGTTATTGATAACAATTAATTATGTTGTATATCTGAATTTGATGAAAAGGTTTTTAAAAATATATCTCATAAAAAGTTTCAATTCAGTAAAATGACATGACTTAAACTTCCGATAGTAATGAGCTGACTGGAAACAATGCAATTAAAGACAACTTTCATACAATAATTGTCACTCTGTTCCTTAGGAACAAGGACAAAGAAGAACTTGACAAGCAGTTGGAACGGGTGTCTACAATTCTAAATGAAACCGAAACAGTTTTTAACTTAACAGAAATCAAATTGTATTTAGGAAAAAATTATTTGTTCTCAACAAGAGTGAATTTTTTAAACTGATACAAGAGTTGATATCTTTGGTCTTCTGGTAAAATCAAAACTGCATTATCTCAAAATCCGTAAATTGTGACTTGAGTACTTTTAGCTATAAGCTCTTCCATTCAAATCATGTGGTTCACTCAATGAAAATTAAACTTTTCAACTTTTAATTACGCCTGGTCTCTAGTGGTCACCTGATGAGATTTAAAAATTATTTTTTTCTTATTTCTGGTATTAGAAATGCCCACTTTGTTGTACAACTACAAATGAGTTAACTTTACTGATTGGCATCAACCTCTTCCATCGCCTCAAAGTTAATCTGAGTTTAAGGAGCTTAAGAACATCGTGAAAATTTGAGCACTAGATTTTATTGTGTACACAAAGTTTCAGAGATACTACCATGATTGCCACAGCAATGGTCTAGCCTTCGTCTTTGGGGCCGTCCATAAATGACGTCACGCACTGAGGGGTGGCAGGTACGCATTTGCGGCTATGTGTGACACGAGGGAGGGGGTGTTTAAAAATGTGACGTCACATACCCCCGCCGCCCCCCCCCCAAAAAAAAAACAACAACACCAAACAAACGCAAACTTTAAACAGAGGCGTAACTAGGGTTGGTGTCACCCGGGGTGGTAGCTCATGGTGTCACCCGGGGCGGTAGCTCATGGTGTCACTCGGGGCGGTAGCTCATGGTGTCACCCCCTCATGATTTAATTCATAGAACTTCTCCGAGTTTTCCAGTGCCAAATAACGGGAATATATAGAATTTTACGGTCTGGTGTCACCCCCCTGATGGCGTCACCCGGGGCGGCCCGCCCCCTCCGCACCCCCTAGCGACGCCACTGACTTTAAATATTAAATAAAAGTTTCACCTGAATATTTCATTTAATATCAATTTTTTAAATGTCGCTTTTAATGGCAGACTTACACTGAACTTACACTAAAAACATATTTAAATGACTAAAAAAGTATTAATTTGCAACATGCTAATTTTCAATTAGAAAATATGGCTTTTTTGTTCGGTGGGGGGGGGGTGATGGTCAAAGCTTTGTGACGTCTTATTGGTGGGGTCTAACTTTTTGGGACGAAATGTTATTGTGGGGGAGA